>OY757011.1:184934782-185223650 GCA_963580285.1 Lucinisca nassula
ATATGAGTTGCAGCATTTCCAGAAATCCTGGTGAAAACATCATATGAGCAGCATCACTAGAAATGCTGATGAATGTATTATATGAGTTGCAGCATTTCCAGAAATCCTGGTGAAAGCATCATATGAGCAGCATCACTAGAAATCCTCGTGAATGTATTATATGAGTTGCAGCATTTCCAGAAATACTGGTGAAAGCATCATATGAGCAGGATCACCAGACGTCCTGGTGATAGTATCATATAAGAAGCATTACAAGAATTCTAGTGAAACAATCATATGAGTAACATCACCAGAATTTCTGGTGAACTATTGTATGCCTCTATGATATGAGTAGCACCACAAGAAATCCTGTCGTATATTCTGATAGATATGCATACTGATTAAAGCTCTTGCTGAAGTAAGTGGAATTCCGCTGTTAAGCCCAGCTAAAATTAAGACAAATTTTTGTTTTACAATGTATTTAGAACTTTCAGTTATTCTTTCTTTGTGTTTTTACATCCAGTGTCTTGGACTAGTATGAAACCACCTTTGGAACTGTTCAAAAGTGGTCTTAAGACCACTTTTGAACAGTCCTAAAGGTGGTCTTAATATACAAATTTTACTGTATTCAGCAAGAGATCTAATCAGTATGCATATCCAGGAAAATGCAGAGCTGTGTCAGCTATAGAACCTTAGAACAGTAAAGCATGATCAGAACATAACATTTTAACCCTTCAACTGCTAACCAGGACTAGCAGTGTCTTTTTTCTTATTTTTCAATGAAAATAACACTTGAGAATGTGTATCTGTATTGTCTTTTCAGCAGACGATTCCCAAGAAATGTCAAGCCTTATTTTTTTTTTTTTTTTTGGTTTTACGGCCCTTTCAAGATTATTTCACTCATATCGAGCCGATCCTTAATCAGAGGTGGGCGAAAACCGGAGTACCCGGAGAAAAACCACCTGACCTTCCGTTGCAGAACTTGGCGTCTCACATGTGACCCGAGAGAGGCTCGAACCACAGCGGTGAGAGACCTAATGATCAAGAGTCAGCGCTCTTAACCACTAGGCCACGGAGGCCCGTGTCAAACCTTATTTACTATGATTTTTTTTTTTTTGAAAACACACACACTATTGTCTTGTAGCAGTGTAATAATACATGTATTCATAAAAAGTTGTTCTAAAATTATTTGTCAGGACTCAGACAAAATCCATGAAGATGTTTATTCACATATTTGGGATAAAAGAGGTTTTTTGCTGTTGTTGTTGTCATTTTAACCCTTATCTTGCTGAATATTCATTTAAGCCACACTCATTTCTGTCTATCAACCAATCAAATTACTTGATGTAATTTATTGCTACAAATTCATAAACTGAATGCCAAACAATGTAGATCCTGATCAGATGGCTTCTTCAGAAGCCATCTGATCTGGACCTACACTGTTTGCAAAGATAGGGGTTGTTGTGAACAGCAAGATAAGGGTTAATTCTTTCGTATGTTCAATGGGCATACAACATTCTCCAAAAAACAGGGTGAAGGGCTCCTGAAGCAGCTCTGTTGAAGCTGTACTTAAAATATCCTTAATTACACAGTCTAGAGACACAATCATGACCAATGAAATACTCCCCTTTAAAGACAAGACCAGAAATTCAACTTCGGTGAAGTTGATGTCGCACCTGCTCCCCACCTGCCCCACACAAAAAAATAAAAGTTTATTTAAGGCAGAAGAAATGAATATAGGGCTTTGAGAAGAATCCATAGCCTATATATGTGAGGTAAAAAACTGACTAAGTTCACAATGTGGAAAAAGTGATAAAAATTGATCCCAAGATAAAGTCAAAACCACATGCACATCCTCATACCATAGGTAAAAACACACACAAAGTTTTAAAATGATCAATATAAAACTGTAAGAGAAGTTGCGATGACAAGAGGTACCTATTGTATATCAACTAAAGCTTAAAATTGGCTAAGTTCACAATGTGCAAAAGTGAAAAAAAAATATTCTGAGAATTATGTCGAAATCACATGCACAACCTCATACCATGGCGAAAGCACACGCAAACTTTCAAAATGATCGGTATAAAACTGCAAGAGGAGTTGCGATGACAAGAGGTACCTATCATATATCAATTGAAGGTTAAAAATGACTTAAGTTCACAATGTGGAAAAAGTGAAAAAAAATGATCCGACGATAAAGTCCAAACCACATGCGCATCCTCATACCATAGCGAAAGCACACGCAAAGTTTCAAAATGATCGGTATAAAACTGCAAGAGGAGTTGCGATGACAAGAGGTACCTATCATATATCAATCGAAGGTTAAAAATGACTAAGTTCACAATGTGGAAAAAGTGACAAAAATTTATCCGAAGATAAAGTCCAAACCACATGCGCATCCTCATAGCATGGCAAAATCACCCACAAAGTTTCAAAATAATCGGTATGAAACTGTAGGAGGAGTTGCGATGACAAGAGGTGCCTATCGTATATCAAATGAAGCTTAAAAATGGCTAAGTTCATAATGTGCAAAAAGCGGAAAAAAATATTCTGAAAATTATGTCGAAACCACATGCACATCCTCATACCATGGCGAAAGCACATGCAAAGTTTCAAAATGATCGGTATAAAACTGCAAGAGGAGTTGCGATGACAAGAGGTACGTATCGCATACCTAAAAATGACTAAGTTCACAATATGGAAAAAGTGACAAAAATTGATTCGAAGATTAAGTCCAAACCACATGCGCATCCTCATACCATGGCGAAAGCACATGCATAGTTTCCAAATGATCGGTCTAAAAGTGTAGGAGGAGTTGCGATGACAAGACATCCAGTGTAAAATGTTGACGGACGGACGGACGGACGGACGAACGGACGAACGGACGGACGGACGGAAACTTGCACGCCTATGTCTTCCTGCTAAAGCAGGTGCGACAAAAAGTGACAAAAATTGATTCGAAGATTAAGTCCAAACCACATGCGCATCCTCATACCAAGGGGAAAGCACATGCAAAGTTTCCAAATGATCAGTATAAAAGTGTAAGAGGAGTTGCGATGACAAGAGGTACGTATCGCATACCTAAAAATGACTAAGTTCACAATATGGAAAAAGTGACAAAAATTGATTCGAAGATTAAGTCCAAACCACATGCGCATCCTCATACCAAGGGGAAAGCACATGCAAAGTTTCCAAATGATCAGTATAAAAGTGTAAGAGGAGTTGCGATGACAAGAGGTACGTATCGCATACCTAAAAATGACTAAGTTCACAATATGGAAAAAGTGACAAAAATTGATTCGAAGATTAAGTCCAAACCACATGCGCATCCTCATACCAAGGGGAAAGCACATGCAAAGTTTCCAAATGATCAGTATAAAAGTGTAAGAGGAGTTGCGATGACAAGAGGTACGTATCGCATACCTAAAAATGACTAAGTTCACAATATGGAAAAAGTGACAAAAATTGATTCGAAGATTAAGTCCAAACCACATGCGCATCCTCATACCAAGGGGAAAGCACATGCAAAGTTTCCAAATGATCAGTATAAAAGTGTAAGAGGAGTTGCGATGACAAGAGGTACGTATCGCATAACTAAAAATGACTAAGTTCACAATATGGAAAAAGTGACAAAAATTGATTTGAAGATTAAGTCCAAACCACATGCGCATCCTCATACCATGGCGAAAGCACATGCAAAGTTTCCAAATGATCGGTCTAAAAGTGTAGGAGGAGTTGCGATGACAAGACATCCAGTGTAAAATGTTGACGGACGGACGGACGGACGAACGGACGAACGGACGGACGGACGAACGGACGGACGGACGAACGGACGGACGGACGGACGGACGGAAACTTGCACGCCTATGTCTTCCTGCTAAAGCAGGTGCGACAATAAAAGGGGAATAAACCAATTCTTCGATAAGTCCAATCAGTCACCTCCCTTTATGGAAAATCAATTCCTTTCTATTGGCACATGCCATTTTTTCTTTTGACATTAACATTTAACAGTCCACACGCTGGAGCATTTATGGTAAAGTTTTTCTATCTGTCTTCATCTGTTGTTCTTCTCAAGTTTTTCTCTAAAACATGGACAGGTTTCTTCATTGGTTTAGCACCATCTGGAATAGTACAAAAAGAAAGTTTGTGGTGTCATGTTGAGTTACTTTTAGAAATTTACTTTTTTGCAAACAGTGAAGGCCCTGATCAGATGCCACAAAATGTGACTGGCATCTGATCTGGGCCTTCACTGTTTGTCAGTGTTCTGCGCTGGGTTTCCTATATAAAATGATTTTAACCATTTTAACCTATTCAGTACCAGAAACCCCTAAAGGGGTACCTAAGCAAACAGTGTAGGACAAGAGGGCCTCCACTGTTTGCTAAAATTTCAGCCAATTTCCAAATAAATTTTGATGAAAACACAACCTGACCCCCCATAAATTTTGAAATTAACTGAAGGTTCCATTTGGTACAAAAAGGGTTAATTCTGAAGTGGACACTTCCATCTATGAATTCGGACATGCCCATTCTTGTAACTATGGGGTTTTAGTCAAAATAATTATAAATAGGATGGAAAATTCACAAACAGACTGGCTTCTCTAAATGGAAGGATCTACTTGCAAAGAGAAGAGTTTCTCTTCTAGACTGTACTGCTATAATTTCAAGGTCACAGACAACAGCAAGGGCAGTGTAAAATAAAACACTGGACTAAAAGCTAGTCGCAGTCTTTAATATGTGTGAGTGCATTGCTTGTTCTGACAGTACTCTTCTCTTTTATATATTGGGTAGTTTTTTAAAAGAGTTGGGGTTGTCTGATATTTATTTATTCATTCAGAAATAGCTGCATTGATTGTGAGCAGTGAGAGCCCTGAACAGACCTCTGATCTGGGCTGGGCCTGTGCTGTTTTTGTCTGTGTTCTGTTTTGGTGTTTCATGCCAAAAATGGGTTAATATGGGTGTGTTTTTATATTATGTACTATACTTACAATGTGTCAATGCTGGGGGTGAGTATGGCTGTGGAAACATCCTCAATAATTTGTTGACTTGTTTGGGAGCCAGTTGTCCTGTAGTCCCTAATTCTTCTGTGTCTCCCTTCTTCCTTTCTTCCATCTTGGTCTGTAATAAAGAAGTGTAAGAAATTGTTAATGGCAGCCCTTTCAAGATTATTTTACCTATGTCAAGTCAGTTGCTTATCAGAGGTGAGAAAAAAGGCAAAAACTGGAGTACTCAGTCAGAACCACATGACCTTCCATTGCAGAAGTCAGTATAACCAAGTTGAAGCTCAAACTCATTACGAGAACAAATCCGTGAAATACACACACCCATAAACCCTAGTTTAAACAGAGAAAAAAACTAGGGTTTATGTGTATTTGGGAGCTAGTTATGGGGGTATACATTTTTTTTTATTTTTGTTCCAAGACATAGCTTGTGGGTACTCATTAGAACCGCCTCAACCTAATCAGATGGCTTGAAAATATGACTAGGCTATGAAAGGAGATGTAAGATTTATTTACATGTCCAGTATTAGAATTTCCTGAAACCATTGACAGAAATTAAAATTTGTGCAAACAGTTTAACCCATAAAGCCAAGCCCGTCAACACTATTTTAGTCATTTTGAAAACGCTGCTACCAATTTTGTGGGACTTTTACCTGACATTGACATGAAATGACATCTCGAGCCCTGCTGCCCAATGAAACCAAAAGGCTTATATGCATTGAACGGTCTTTGCCTGTGCAGGCTTAGTCCTAAGCAGTTTACCAGTACTCGTATGGGGTCAGTTTCAGCTCTGCATGAAAGCACCATGCAGCCCAATCTATTTCTCCAAGCATGGATAGGCGGGGTTGGAACCCACACCCATGATGAATTTATTCTTTGACTACTAGCCTATCAAATTTATTCCTGCAAATTCTCAAACTGAATGACAAACAGTGTAGATCCTGATCAGATGGCTTCTTCAGATCTGGAGCCACACTGTTTGCAAAGATAAGGGTTGTCGTGGACAGCAAGATAAGGGTTCAAAGACAAAAAAAAAAAAAAGTATAGATCCAGATCAGCTGGCTTATACTGTTTTCCATTCTGGGTCTTAACCCATGGTAAAATATTGAAATCAAGCAACACAACAACATAAATATGGCTAAAAATTGGAATATTCAACATGTTGAGGTTTAATACTTTCCGAACTGTACAAGTAAAGCCATATTCTTCAATAAAGAAGACAGCAATAACTCTCAGAATTGTTCTCCAGTCAATGAACACCAGACTGTGAAACTTGAAAGAATAACATACAATAAATTTATATCAATAGTTTTATGACCTACACAATAATCACCAGACAAAAACATTGATCTTACAGCCTTCACAAGTTCATAGCTTGAACATGGGAAAACATGAAGATCAGCAGTAATTGGCGTGGAATAAATGAAACTTAACTTGTTTTCCATGTATTACAGGAGCAGTTGTCCAAAATTAATGATTTTGTGGTTAAAACTTTGATCATTTAATATGGCAAATATACTAAATTAAAATTAAAACAAATGCGCGTAGCTATTAGAAATGCAAAAGCTTAACTCACATTTTCAGCAAAAAAAACAAAACACTATACTAGATATTGTTTGTTTATTTGTTTGAGGTTTAACGTCCCCATCAACACTATATAGGTCATTTTGGAGACGGTACTTCTAATTTTGTGGGACTTTTACCCGACATTGAGATGAAATGACATCTCAAGCCCTGTCGCCCAATGAATCCAATAGGGTTTATAAGCATGGGCGTCAGAACTGGACCGCAATATGCACTTGTGCATTTTTCCAGAGGTGTGTGTTTACAGGAGCAAATCAGAGATACTAATGGGGCCTGGACTCAGGTGAGTGATCATGGGCTAAAGTTTGATAAATGAAAGTTAAGTTGTGATGGCTATATAGTCCCTTTAAAGGGGCTATATAGCCATCATAACTACTTTCATTTATAAGCTTTCTAGACATAATTAAGCATTTTGAACAGTTAATGCTAGTGCTCAGCCATGTTGAACTATGGAACAACTGTGCAAAAATCGAAAGCCTTTTCAAAATTTTATAGACGCCATTCTGATTTAATTTCAAAATTCAATATTGGACTTAAATCTCTTCTGCAACAAGGTCTATCGGAACCCGAATTTTATGGTGACTTAAAATAGTATATAAATTCAGAAAAATATATAACCACAATGACTTCAGCACCCAATTTCGTAAAATCATTCTTCGATATGAAAAGATTGGGTACAACATGGATGTTATACGAGAGACTGCATGCATGGTAGTCAACCCAATCACGGTTGGCAACTTTGCTTCCCTCTTTAATTGCACGCCGGTGGGTCAGGCCTCAGATTCTATGACGGTCCCAACGTAAGGCTTATTGAGAATTAGAGAGATCTAATTCAAGGTAATGTTGGTTGGTGCCTGATGCTCTGTCTCTGGTCGGGCCCATCAGAGTCTAACTGTTGGTTTTCTTTTGCTCCAGCATTTCAGTGGTTTCTTGCTGTCGAGTCCTCACCGTTGTCTTACCTCTGTGGTTCTTTGATTATTTGTGTTCACGGAGATATTGCACTGATGAGTTAGGAGGCCTTCATGCGGACTGAACAAATTATTTGTCTAAATCGCGACGGAAGTAAGGGCGAGAATTGTGGCCACATAAAATCGATTTAAGCCCCCCAGTGGAAATCTTTCCACTGACCGTTCCAAGGCGGTTCTTCTGTGGCGATTTATTTATGTTGTTGTTTGTTACTTACTGTGTGTATCACTTGTGTCTTTTTATTTTGGATGGCCATATGGCCATTTTGTGGGAAAGTAACTGTCCTTATGGCCTTCCTTTGTGTAGGTTTCCATTATGGTCTGGTCACTTAATGTTTGTATTTCTTTCCCTTTGGTGTCTTTGGTGGGTGGAGTAAGTTAATTTTATAGATTCCTGATCTTTGTTTTACTTCTACTTTTCAAGAGGTCAGTTCAGCCCATGATCACTCACCTGAGTATCTGTGGAGCAAATAGGAGTAAATAAGGAAATGCTTTTCTCTAACCAAAATTTTCAGCCCCTTGGAGTTCAACATCAGTAGAGTTAAAAATTGGCAGTAAATAAATGCAAAGGTCTGTTTATATACGTCTGAAATGCCGGCAATCTAGTGCTCTGTACCACAAATGAAATATTATTCTCCATCATTTATTTACAAAGAACAAACATTCATAACCAGCAAAAAATATACAAATAGATAATTATGTGAAAGTGATAGAATACTTCTTGATTCATATGACCAGCTATCTACCCTAACATATTTCAGCCCATCTTGATACATGAAACCCATTTTGTCCTGACTTATATATAGCAAGAGTCCATTTTGAAATTTACGGTGTCAGGTTAATGTATTTTTAGAAATTTATTTAGAGAATGGCTGAAGAACCTTCAAACAGTGAAGGCCCTGATCAGACGCCACATTCTGTGGCGCTTGATCAGGGCCTGCACTGTTTGCCAGAGTCCTGTTGTGAGGTTTCCAATCTAAAATGGGTTAACCGGAAATTGCAAAACGTGTACCATGGCAAACATTGCAGACCCAGATCAGATGCTGCAGAATGCGGCGTCTGGTCAGGGCCTACACTTTTTGCTAAGCCTGTTCAAGAACCGCGGTGCAAGCGGACCGTCCATGCTTATAAACACTATTGGTTTCATTGGGGGACAGGGCTTGAGATGTCATTTCATCTCAATGTCGGGTAAAAGTCCCACAAAATTGGAAGCAACGTCTCCAAAATGACCAATACTGTGTTGACGGGGACGTTAAACCACAAATCAAACAAAGAAAATCAGCTATTTTCCAAATAAATTTTGAAGAAAACACCATCTGACACCCTTAAAGTGTAAAATGAACTCCTGCTATATATAAGGAGGAAGATTCCATTTGGTACAAAATGGGTTAATCAACAAATGGATTCTACAAAATAAACTTTGTATTTGCTTTTGTATTTGCTTTGCAGCTCATTTTGGTGAAATCAAGAATTGTGTATACAGACTCTTATAATAAACTGACACCCTTGCCTTTATAGGTATTCATCAGCCTGTCAATCGACAAGTACAGTATCATCAGGTTAACCCTTATCTTGCTGTTCAGGACAACCCCTATCTTTGCAAACAGTGTAGATCCAGATCAGATGGCTTCTGAAGAAGCCATCTGATCAGGATCTACACTGTTTGGCATTCAGCTTGTAAATTTGTAGCAATAAATTATATCAAGTAATTTGATTGGTTGATAGACAGAAATGGGTGTGGCTTAAATGAATATTCAGTAAGAGAAGGGTTAACAAGTCCATTGAACTACCCTCTAAATCCAGCTTTATTTGGAGAAAAGTGAGGTTTACAAGGGTACACATTATTTCATTTTTCTCACATTTGCTCAGAAACATACATGTATTGTTGATACTTGTTTCATTAGCCTCAATGAGGCAGTTCTAACAAGTACCCACAATCTATGTTTGGACAAGAAATAAGAATTAGAAAAATGATAGTTCTAAAGACGAAAAAGACACCATTTTAGCACACGTATGTGTTTTCATAATGTACAGACCATCATGGTCAGTTTAGAGAGTGTGCCTTAACCCTTTCAACCCTGGGTTTCTGAAGCAGATTCTTCTACCTTCCGATAAGAATCATATACCTTACTGTACCTAAGTATTGGGACAGGTATAGGCCTAAGCAATGAAGGAGCTGTTGGATCAGGGTCTACACTGTTTGCCATTCCATCTGCACATTTAGGACTCCTTGCAGGATCGTGTAACAAATTTGATAAACTTTAGGAGAATTACAGCAAGTCCTCAAGCTGTCTGAATTGTTAGAATTTTTACAGTAACCATTATCAAGAGGGAGATTTCAATTATAATTTAACCCTTGTCCTGCTGAATATTCATATATGCCACACCCACTGCCGATTATCAACCAATCAGATTACTTGATGCAAATTACATGTATTACAACAAATTCACAATCTGAATGGCAAACAATGTAGATCCAGATCAGATGGCTTCGTCAGAAGCCATCTGATCTGGATCTTCATTGTTTGGAAAATAATGCATATCCGAGCTCAGCAGGACAAGGGTTAAAAGCAGTGTGGCAAATATTGTAGGTTCATTTTGAACTCTCTCATCTGGCTCTGCACTGTTTCTATTTGCACAAGTATCATTTTGGTTTACAAGGTTGTAAGCTTTAACCCTTTTTGTACCAAATGGAATCTTCCACCTTATATATAGCATGAGTCCATTTCAAAATTTAGGGGTGCCAGGTTGTGTTTTCTTCAAAATTGATTTGGAAAATGGCTGAACTTTTATCAAACAGTAGAGGACCTGATCAGACGCCGCATTCTACGGCGTCTGATCTGGGCCTCCACTGTTTGCCAAGTACCTCTTTAGGGGTTTCCGGGTACTAAATGGGTTAAATCTAAGACTGAACCAAGTGATCCTATTTTGTTGTCCCTGAACTATAGAAATAGGTCTTTATCAGGATTTTGCTGTGATACTACTGAACCAGTTCCACATGTGATTTTCAAACAGCTCCAAATCAGAACAAGAGTTGGGGCAATTTTGTGGTGATTAATTTTTGCAATATGTTGTTTCTTGTGAAAACTGCAAAACTATTTGGATTGTAAAATTTAAATGGTTTATATTATATCACATGGCATCATATCACTAACCTCCTGTACTGAACACTCCTGTAAACCCCATTTCATATAGAGAAAACTAGGGTTTGACAGGGGTATACATTATTTTTCGTATATCCTTGCTCCAAGACAAAGGTTGTGGGTACTCGTTAGAACTGCCTCAATGATGAGGTTCCTTCTAGCACCCACAACCTATGTTAAATTTGCATCTGAAAAATGATTGTTTTAGAGATAAAAAAAAAAATAGGATAACACATCCGTGTGATATGGGCCCCATCAAGCGATTTTGGTACTTATTGCCTATGCGAGCAGCGAAGGTTCAGGCAAGCCGGCGCATCGGCGCAGTCTCGCCAGAACCTTCGCTGCTCGCTCATACAAGCAGTGAATCAAGAGGAACCTTCAGACAGATAGCCATATCCCTGGCCCCTCTGAATGGCTAGGCATGCGCAGTTAAAATTTGTCATGACGGAATGCTCGAAGACACAAATTCGCTTGGTGGGGCTCATATAGTGTACTCTTCCATACCTCCAAAACGGTCATTTTTCTGATGAAAATTTTGTTACATTTTTTCTTTATTTTGGTTTAAACTTTATTTTGATTGCTTCACATACAAGGATAAAACAAGAGCACCGCATGCTGGTGCCAATGCTCGGCTGCACCCACTTTTCAGAAGGAACAACTAGTCCGAGTTTCAAGTAAATATGTTCAGTAATGACAGAGATATTACAAAATGTCCAAGTGTTTGCACAACGACGCAGAAGATGCCAGAGCTATGACAATACCTCGTCGTTTTCTTCGAAAACAGCCGAGCTAAAAACAGACAAATACAGTCATATGGTTCAAGATTTGACAAAAAGCCAATGGCTTGTGCAAAGGTCATCTCCTGTGCAAAGGTAATCTCATTTCTTTATTTATAGTCCAAACACAGGTTTTGGGTGCTCGTTAATAGAACCGTCTCAATCAGGCGGTTCTAAAAAATACCCAGAACTTATTTCTTAGAAATAAGAAAATAATGTTTACCCCCATAAACCCCAGTTTTCACTATAATTATTAAGTAGGGTCAATGGGGTGTCTATTTCACGGACTTAACCTTTAACCTGCTGAATATTCAATTAAGCCACACCTATTTCTGTCTATCAATCAATCAAATTACTTGATGTAATTTATTGCTACAAATTCATAAACTGAATGCCAAACAGTGTAGATCCTGATCAGATGGCTTCTTCAGAAGCCATCTGATCTGGATCTAAACTGTTTGCAAAGATAGGGCTTGTCGCCTACAGCAGGGTAAAGGTTAACATGATGAGAATGCACTATGTGACAACACTAAATGTATCAGAATGAGTTTTATTTCAGAGAGGTAGTTTCAGCACTGACTGAAATGGTCTGGCAATGGTGGCTTTTCTGCTATTCAGATACCTCCAGAGAAAAGGATTATGGGTATAATGATCATTTTTGTCAATTTTCAAAAAACCTATGATGAGGGTATTCAACAGAACCACCCCAGAGAGGCAGTTCTAATGAACACCCACAATATAGGTTTATAAGGAAAAATACCCACTTTATCTGTTGATAATGTCTCCCTACATAAAGACCAAACACTGCCATCATAACGTTCGAGTAGGTTTCAATATAATGTTACAACTTAACCGGGACGGGCCTCCGTGGCCTAGTGGATAAGAGCGCTGACTCTTAGTCATTAGGTCTCTCACCGCCGTAGGTTCGAGCCTCGCTCGGGCCACGTGTGAGACACCAAGTTCTGCAACGGAAGGTCAGGTGTTTTTTTTCCGGGTACTCCGGTTTTCGCCCACCTCTGATTAACGATCGGCTCGATATGAGTGAAATAATCTTGAAAGGGCCGTAAAACCCAAACCAAAAAAAAACAAGCAAATTCGTTGAATTGATATCCCCCGCCGAATGGGTTTTTCGTGTAGAATGGCAAGAAAATATATCTGGCCAAAATTGAGAAAAAAAAATTATGCGTGCATCACGGCAACATAATAATACATATTTATTTCAAGTTTCATTTTATTCCATGCAATAGTTGCTGAGAAGCGGTTCCAGACAAAGTGAGACGACGAAAAATCCAGAATTTTAATCATTTAAGGGGCCATAACTCTGGTTGTAAAAAGTCAATCCGAAAAAAAGTTGTGCGTGCATCACCACAGCATAATAATACATATTTATTTCAAGTTTCATTTAATTCCATGCAATAGTTGCTGAGAAACAGTTCCCGACAAAAAAGTGAGACGACGAAAAATCCAGAATTTCAATCATTTAAGGGGCCATAACTCTGGATGTAAAAAGTAAATCCGGAAAAAAAATGCGCGTGCATCACCACAGCATAATAATACGTATTTATTTAAAGTTTCATTTAATTCCATGCAATAGTTGCTGAGAACCGGTTCCGGACAAAGTGAGACGACGAAAAATCCAGAATTTCGATCATTTAAGGGGCCATAACTCTGGATGTAAAAAGTCAATCCAGAAAAAAATTGCGCGTGCATCACCGCAGCATAATAATACATATTTATTTCACGTTTCATTTAATTCCATGCAATAGTTGCTGAGAAACAGTTCCGGACAAAGTGAGATGACGAAAAAATCCAGAATTTCAATCATTTAAGGGGCCATAACTCTGGATGTAAAAAGTCAATCCAAAAAAAAATTGGGCGTGCATCACTGCAGCATAATAATACATATTTATTTCAATTTTCATTTAATTCCATGCAATAGTTGCTGAGAAACGGTTCCGGACAAAGTGAGACGACGAAAAATCTAGAATTTCAATCATTCAAGGGGCCATAACTCTGGATGTAAAAAGTCAATCCGAAAAAAAATTGCGCGTGCATCACCACAGCATAATAATACATATTTATTTCAAGTTTCATTTAATTCCATGCAATAGTTGCTGAGAAACGGTTCCGGACAAAAAAGTGTGACGGACGGACGGAAGGACGGACGTTCTCACGAACGGATACTTAAGTGGCTAGGCGTCGGCATATTGACTACTTAAGCGGCAAATTCTCTTAAGCGGCAAGCCACCTAAGAGCAAATTTTTGCCACTTAAGTACCCAAATAACGGAATAAACCGCATTTGGACTCACGAATATATACTTAAGTGTCAAACTGTCCAAATTTTTTGCCCCCTAAATGTCGTTTCGTTGGTGCGGAGGGACGGACGGACGGAGGGACGGAGGGACGGAAGGACGGACAACGCCAAAACTATATCCCTCCGCCTTCGGCGGGGGATAAAAAAAACAACTTAACCGGCATTTAAATTTTTAATGAATTGGCTGGTCTGGACATGTATGTGTAGTTGAACCAACCAAACTGAGAAACCATATTACAAACTATCTCCTAATACTTGGCACATGGAAAATTTGAATAAATTTATTTATTACTGTTACTAAGACACAATGATGAGCCAGCTATTGACAAAAGGATACTTGTCACACAGACCACAGGATGTTGCCTCTAAGACCTCAAAATAATAAGCAAATGGGGTGGTTAGGCATTTTTTTCCATGTTAGTCAAACAAAGTGAATGTCCTATGCACAGGCAACCTCAGGTCAGGTCAGCATGCACATAGGTGCAGTCTTGTCGGAGCCTTACTTGCTCACAGACATATAGAGTTGACCATGACCTAGCTTCATGCAAGAATTTGAAGTCATGAATCAAGCCCTATTACCGTAAAAATCCCAAAAATTTGGACACCTAGAGAACTTGCTGTAATACTCATAAAATTCTAACAAATTTGTGTCATGATCCAGCAAGGAGTCCAAAGGTGCACACAGAATGGCAAAAAGTGTGGACCCTGATCAGACTTCTCCTCGAGGAGCAGACTGATCTGGGTATTCACTGTTTGCTTAGGCCTGCCTGTCCCAATACTTAGGATCATTGCGTTAGCTGTCTGCAAACACACATAAACAAATGTGAACAGGTAAATTTTAAGAACCCTTTTCTTATCTGTCAACCCTAAAGATGAATCAACCTTGCTATGATACAACATCACTGCTGGAGCATACGACTAGATGCTGATCCTGGAAGCATACTGATTTCTTTCAAACAAAACAAGAGCATGCCCAATTAAATTCACTTCTTTTAACTTTTACTATTCCACTTGTTTTTCATTATTTATCTTATAATCAAACAAGCTGACTCAACCACAACAGAGAAGCAGCTTACTTTGCTTATGACTAAGGTTTTACCCATTTTATACTGGAACCCAAAAATCTGACAAGGGCAAACAATTCATTCCCAGATCAGATGCCAAAGAATGTAGTGTCTCAGATCACGGCCCTCACTGTTTGCAAAAATTTTCAACCATTTTCTAAATATTGCTCTAAAAATAACTCCAACACACATCCCTTAATTTTGAAAAGGTCTCCTGTTCTACAATATATGTAAATAAAGTAGAAGATTCTATTAACCCTTATCTTGCTGTTCACGACAACCCCTACCTTTGCAAACAGACTGAAGATCCAGATCAGATGTCTGATCAGGATCTACACTGTTTGGCATTTAGTTTATGACTTTGTAGCAATAAATTACATCAAGTAATTTGATTGGTTGATAAACAGAAATGAGTGGCTTAAATGAATATTCAGCAAGAACAGGGTTAAAAAAATGGCTAAAAATAAGTTATCTGGGCAGCCTCATCAGTTTAAGCTGTGTACATGTGCAGTGATGAGAAGGCAGAAAGAAAATTTGATGTATAACATTATAGGATTGTGCCTGGTTAATGCTGAGAAAGAATCATTTAAAGATGACCACTGGTATAGTCTATCCTTAAGATGGACAAAAAAAAAACAAGAGGGCCATGATGGCCCTGGATCGCTCACCTGATCCATACAGTAACAGGTGGGCCCCGGGGAGGGCCATTATTGACCCCAAGGTTATAATGTGCATAATATTGAGGGAGGTCTAAAAAGGTGAAGCTTCATATAAAATATCAATAAAGGCTATAATTGTCCACTAGATGAAGCTCCATACCAAATATCAAAGACCTAGGCCTTGTGGTTTCACAGAAGAAAATTTTTTAAAGATTTTCCCTACATACGTCTAAGTAAAACCAAAGGGCCCCAAGGCAGGGGCATTTTTGGCCTCAGGGCTATAATTTGAACAATCTTGGTAGAGGTCGACTAGCTGGGGGGGGGGGGGGATTTTTAAAGATTTTCCCTATATACGTCTATGTAAAACCAAAGGGCCCCAAGGCAGGGGCATTTTTGGGCCCAGGGCTATGATTTGAATAATCTTAGTAGAGGTCCACCAGATGAAGCTTCATACCAAATAGCAAAGACCTGGGCCTTGCAGTTTCAGAGAAGAAGATTTTTAAAGATTTTCCCTATATAAGTCTATGTAAAACCAAAGGGCCCCGGAGCAGGGGCATTTTTGGCCCCAGCACTATAATTTGAACAATATTCGTAGGGGTCCACTAGATGAAGCTTCATACCAAATAGCAAAGACCTGGGCCTTGTGGTTTCAGATAAGAAGATTTCTACAGATTTTCCCTATATAAGCCCATGTAAACCAAAGGGCCCCGGGGCGGGGGCATTTTTGGCCCGAGCACTATAATTTGAACAATCTTGGTAGGGGTCCACTAGATGAAGCTTCATACCAAAAAATCAAAGACCTGGGCCTTGTGGTTTCAGAGAAGAAGATTTTTTAAGATTTTCCCTATATAAGCCCATGTAAAACCAAAGGGCCCCGGGCGGGGGCATTTTTGGTCCCAGCACTATAATTTGAACAACCTTGGTAGGGGTCCACTAGATGAAGCTCCATACCAAATATCAAAGACCTGGGCCTTGCAGTTTCAGAGAAGAAGATTTTTTAATTTTCGGTGAAAAAATCTATTTTTGGCTCCTGTGACCTATATGTGCAACAGACCGGAACCATTTGAACAACTTTGAAAGGGGACCCTCTAAGGATCATTCCTGTGAAGTTTGGTCAAAATCCGATCAGTGGTTTAGGAGATGTCGTTTGAAGAAATTGTTTACGCACAGATGACAGACAAAAAGTGATCCTAATATAAAACACAAGAGGACCATGATGGCCCTGGATCGCTCACCTGATCCATTGAGTAACAAGTGGGCCCCGGGGAGGGCCATTATTGACCCCAGGGTTATAATGTGCATAATGATGAGGGAGGTCTAAAAAGGTGAAGCTTCATACCAAATATCAACAAAGGCTTTAATTTGAACAATCTTGGCAAAGGTCCACTAGATGAAGCTACACAACAAATATCAAAGACCTGGGCCTTGCGGTTTCAGAGAAGATTTTTTTAAAGATATTCCTTACATAAGCCTATGTAAAACCAAATGGCCCCGGACCAGGGGCATTTTTGGCCTCAGGGCTATAATTTAAACAATCTTGATAGAGGTCCACTAGATGAAGCTTCACACCAAATATCAAAAGACCTGGGCCTTGTTGTTTCAGAGAAGAAGATTTTTAAAGATTATCTCTATTATAAGTCTATGTAAAACCAAAGGGCCCTGGGGCGGGGGCATTTGTGGCCCCAGGGCTATAATTTGAACAATCTTGGTAGAGGTCCACTAGCTGAAGCTTCATACCAAATGTCAAAGACCTAGGCCTTGTGGTTTCAGAGAAGAAGATTTTTCAAGATTTTCCCTATATAAGTCTATGAAAAACCAAAGGGCCCAGGAGCGGGGGCATTTTTGGACCCAGGGCTTTAATTTGAACAATCTTGATAAAGGTCCACAAGATGAAGCTTCATACCAAATATCAAAGACCTGGGCCTTGCAGTTACAGAGAAGAAGATTTTTAAAGATTTTCCCTATATAAGCCTATGTAAAACCAAAGGGCCCTGGGGCAGGGGCATTTTTGGCCCCAGCACTTTAATTTAAACAGTCTTGGTAGGGGTCCACTAGATGAAGCTTCATACCAAAATAGCAAAGACCTGGGCCCTGCAGTTTCAGAGAAGAAGATTTTTTAAAGGTTTTCCCTATATAAGCCTATGTAAAACCAAAGGGCCCCGGGGCGAGGGCATATTTGGCCCGAGCACTATAATTTGAACAATCTTGGTAGGGGTCCATAAGATGAAGATTCATACCAAATATCAAAGACCTGGGTCTTGCAGTTTCAGAGAAGAAGATTTTTAAAGATTTTCCCTATAAAAGCCCATGTAAAACCAAAGGGCCCCGGGGCAGGGGCATTTTCGGCCACAGCACTATAATTTGAACAATCTTGGTAGGGGTCCACTAGATGAAGATTCATACCACATATCAAAGACTGGGCCTTGCAGTTTCAGAGAAGAAGATTTTTAAAGATTTTCCCTATATTAAGCCCATGTAAAACCAAAGGGCCCCAGGGCGGGGGCATTTTTGGCCCCAGCACTATGATTTGAACAATCTTGGTAGGGATCCACTAGATGAGACTTCGTACCAAATATCAAAGACCTGGGTCTTATGGTTTTAAAGAAGAAGATTTTTTAAGTTTTCATTAAAAAAAATCAATTTTTAGCCCCTGTGACCTTGATGTGCAGCAGACCAGAACCATTTGAACAACTTTGAAAGGGGTCCACCTAAGGATCATTCCTGTGAAGTTTGGTCAAAATCTGATCAGTGGTTTAGGAGGAGATGTTGTTTGAAGAAATTGTTTACGCACGGATGACAGACAAAAAGTGATCCTAATATAAAACACAAGAGGACCATGATGGCCCTGGATCGCTCACCTGATCCATAGAGTAACAAGTGGGCCCCGGGGAGGGCCATTATTGACCCCAGGGTTATAATGTGCATAATGTTGAGGGAGGTCTAAAAAGATGAAGCTTCATACCAAATATCAACAAAGGCTATAATTTGAACAATCTTGGCAAAGGTCTACTAGATGAACCTACACAACAAATATCAAAGACCTGGGCCTTGCGGTTTCAGAGAAGAAGATTTTTTTAAGATATTCCTTCCATAAGCCTATGTAAAACCAAATGGCCCCGGGGCAGGGGCATTTTTGGCCTCAGGGCTATAATTTAAACAATCTTGATAGAGGTCCACTAGATGAAGCTTCACACCAAATATCAAAGACCTGGGCCTTGTTGTTTCAGAGAAGAAGATTTTCAAAGATTATCTCTATTATAAGTCTATGTAAAACCAAAGGGCCCTGGGGCGGGGGCATTTGTGGCCCCAGGGCTATAATTTTAACAATCTTGGTAGAGGTCCACTAGCTGAAGCTTCATACCAAATGTCAAAGATCTAGGCCTTGTGGTTTCAGAGTAGAAGACTTTTCAAGATTTTTCCTATTTAAGTCTATGAAAAGCCAAAGGGCCCAGGGGCGGGGGCATTTTTGGCCCCAGGGCTATAATTTGAGCAATCTTGATAGAGGTCCACAAGATGAAGCTTCATACCAAATATCAAAGACCTGGGCCCTGCAGTTTCAGAGAAGAAGATTTTTAAAGATTTTTTCCCTATATAAGCCTATGTAAAACCAAAGGACCCCGGGGCGGGGGCATTTTTGGCCCCAGCACTATAATTTGAACAGTCTTGGTAGGGGTCCACTAGATGAAGCTTCATACCAAATAGCAAAGACCTGGGCCCTGCAGTTTCAGAGAAGAAGTTTTTTTAAAGATTTTCCCAATATAAGCCCATGTAAAACCAAAGGGCCCTGGGGCGGGGGCATTTTTGGCCCCAGCACTATAATTTGAACAATCTTGGTAGGGGTCCACTAGATGAAGCTTCATACCAAATATCAAAGACCTGGGCCTTGCGGTTTCAGAGAAGAAGATTTTTAAAGGTTTTCCCTATATAAGCCTATGTAAAACCAAAGGGCCCCAGGGCGGGGGCATTTTTGGCCCCAGCACTTTAATTTGAACAATCTTGGTAGGGGTCCATAAGATGAAGATTCATACCAAATATCAAAGACCAGGGCCTTGCAGTTTCAGAGAAGAAGATTTTTAAAGATTTTCCCTATATAAGCCCATGTAAAACCAAAGGGCCCCGGGGCGGGGGCATTTTTGGCCCCAGCACTATAATTTGAACAATCTTGGTAGGGGTCCACTGGATGAAGCTTCATACCAAATATCAAAGACCTGGGCCTTGCAGTTTCAGAGAAGAAGATTTTTAAAGATTTTCCCTATATAAGCCTTTGTAAAACCAAAGGGCCCCGGGGCGGGGGCATCTTTGGCCCCAGCACTATAATTTGAACAATCTTGGTAGGGGTCTAACAGATGTAGATTCATACCAAATATCAAAGACCTGGGCCTTGCAGTTTTAGAGAAGAAGATTTTTGAAGATTTTCCCTATATAAGCCCATGTAAAAGCAAAGGGCCCTGGGGTGGGGGCATTTTTGGCCCCAGCACTATAATTTGAACAATCTTGGTAGGGGTCCACTAGATGAAGCTTCATACCAAATATCAAAGACCTGGGCCTTGTGGTTTCAGAGAAGAAGATTTTTTAAGTTTTCAGTGAAAAAAAAACTATTTTTGGCTCCTGTGACCTATATGTGCAACGGACCGGAACCATTTGAACAATTTTGAAAGGGGACCACCTAAGGATCATTCCTGTGAAGTTTGGTCAAAATCCGCTCAGTGGTTTAGGAGGAGATGTCGTTTGAAGAAATTGTTTACGCACGCACGCACGCACGCACGGACGCACGGACGGACGCACGACGGACGACGGACAAAAAGTAATCCCAAAAGCTCACCTCGTCACTACGTGACGGTGAGCTAACAAGAGGGCCATGATGGCCCTGGATCGCTCACCTGATCCGTAGAGTAACAAGTGGGCTCCGGGGAGAGCCATTATTGACCCCAGGGTTATAATGTGCATAATGTTGAGGGAGGTCTAAAAAGGTGAAGCTTCATACCAAATATCAACAAAGGCTATAATTTGAACAATCTTGGCAAAGGTCCACTAGATGAAGCTACACACCAAATATCAAAGACCTGGGCCTTGTGGTTTCAGAGAAGAATATTTTTTTTTAAAGATATTCCCTACATAAGCCTATGTAAAACCAAATGGCCCCACAGTGGAGGCATTTTTGGCCTCAGGGCTATAATTTAAACAATCTTGATAGAGGTCCACTAGATGAAGCTTCACAACAAATATCAAAGACCTGGGCCTTGCTGATTCAGAGACGATTTTCAAAGATATCTCTATATAAGTCTATGTAAAATCAAAGGGCCCCGGGGCGGGGGCATTTGTGGCCCGAGGGCTATAATTTGAACAATCTTGGTAGAGGTCCACTAGATGAAGCTCCATACCAAATATCAAAGACAAGGGCCTTGCAGTATCAGAGAAGAAGATTTTTCAAGATTTTCGTACTTTCTGTGCTTAAGGCTTTAGACCATTCATCATCTAAAAATCCTCAAATTCAAAAATTGATCGAAAAACATCATGAAATTTCTAAAACACACCAAATCTTGTTTTGTTGGCTTCCGAGCCATATTGGCATTGTCGGCAATGAATATGCTGACAAGAAAGCAAAGGAATCGCTCAATCTTGATCCATCTGTTTTTAAAATTCCTTTTAATAATTTTAAACCATTTATCAACCGATACATCTTGTCGGAATGGCAAGGCGAATGGGACCGTGCAATAAATAACAAACTCCATGCCATTAAACCTGTCGTTAGTACAAAATTCTCTCCTCCACAGTTTTCCAGAAAAGAGGACGTAGTATTAACACGACTGCGCATCGGCCATACTAGAGTTACTCATTCTTATATTTTTAATGGCGATGATCAACCTTCTTGTGTAGGTTGTGATCAGCCATTCACTGTGAAACATATCTTAATTGACTGTGTTGACTTTTCACCCTCACGTATTTTATATTTCAAAGCTGACACTTTGCAACAACTGTTTCGAGATGTACCTGTTGATAACATTATTTTATTCTTAAAAGAAATTGGTCTTTTTCATAAGATTTAACTGTTTCAGATTTTTATACATTATCATTCTGACTTCTTACTTTTAATATCGTCATAATTATTCATTCCGTTTAACCATTAACCGACTGACGCTTATGACCCACCAAGAGGGTTGACGCGTCGTTAAACACGAAATCATCATCATCATCATCAAGATTTTCGTGTATATAGGTCTATGTAAAACCAAAGGGTCTCGGGGCGGGGGCATTTTTGTCCCCAGGGCTATAATTTGAACATTCTTGATAGAGGTCCACTAGATGAAATTTCACATCAAATATCAAAGACCTAGGTCTTGTGGTTTCATAGAAGAAGATATTTAAAGATTTTCCCTATATAAATCTATGTAAAACCAAAGGGCCCCAAGGCGGGGGCATTTTTGGTCTCAGGGCTATAATTTGAAAACAATCTTGGTAGAGGTCCACTAGCTGAAGCTTCATACCAAATATCAAAGACCTAGGCCTTGTGGTTTCAGAGAAGAAGATTTTTCAAGATTTTCCCTATATAAGTCTATGTAAAACCAAAGGGCCCCGGAGCAGGGGCATATGTGGCCCCAGCAATATAATTTGAAAAATCTTGGTAGAGGTCCACAAGATGAAGCTTCATACCAAATATCAAAGACCTGGGCATTGCAGCTTCAGAGAAGAAGATTTTTAAAGATTTTCACTGCATAAGCCTATGTAAAACCCAAGGGCCCCGGGGCGGGGGCATTTTTGGCCCCAGCACTATAATTTGAACAATCTTGGTAGAGGTCCACTAGATGAAGCTTCATACCAAATAGCAAAGACCTGGGCCTTGCAGTTTCAGTGAAGAAGATTTTTAAAGATTTTCCCTATATAAGCCCATGTAAAACAAAAGGGCCCCCGGGCGGGGGCATTTTTGGCCCCAGCACTATTATTTGAACAATCTTGGTAGGGGTCCACTAGATGAAGCTCCATACCAAATATCAAAGACCTAGGCCTTGTGGTTTCAGAGAAGAAGATTTTTAAAGATTATCCCTATATAAGCCTATGTAAAACCAAAGGGCCCCTGGGAGGCGGCATTCTTGGCCCCAGCACTATAGTTTGAACAATCTTGGTAGGGGTCCACTAGATGAAGCTTCATACCAAATATCAAAGACCTGGGCCTTATGGTTTCAGAGAAGAATATTTTTAAAGATTTTCCCTATATAAGCCTTTGTAAAACCAAAGGGCCCAGGGGTGGGGGCATTTTTGGCCCCAGCACTATAATTTGAACAATCTTGGTAGGGGTCCACTAGATGAAGCTTCATACCAAATATCTAAGACCTGGGCCTTGTGGTTTCAGAGAAGTTTTCGGTGAAAAAAATCTATTTTTGGCTCTGTGACCTATATGTGCAATGGACCGGAACCATTTGAACAACTTTAAAAGGGGACCACCTAAGGATCATTCCTGTGAAGTTTGGTCAAAATCCGATCAGTGGTTTAGGAGGAGATGTCGTTTGAAGTAATTGTTTACGCACAGATGACAGACAAAAAGTGATCCTAATATAAAACACAAGAGGGCCATGATGGCCCTGGATCGCTCACCTGATCCATAGAGTAACAAGTGGGACGCGGGGAGGGCCATTATTAACCCCAGGGCTATAATGTGCATAATGTTCAGAGACGTCTAAAAAGGTGAAGCTTCATACCAAATATCAACAAAGGCTATAATTTGAACAATCTTGGCAAAGGTCCACTAGATATGCTACATACCAAATATCAAAGACCTGGGCCTTGCTGTTTCAGAGAAGAAGATTTTTATTAAAGATATTCCCTACATAAGCCTATATAAAACCAAATGGCTCCAGGGCGGGGGCATTTTTGGCCTCAGGGCTATAATTTAAACCATCTTGATAGAGGTCCACTAGCGGAAGCTTCACACCAAATATCAAAGACCATGGCCTTGCTGTTTAAGAAGAAGATTTTTAAGGAATATCTCTATATAAGTCTATGTAAAACCAAAGGGCCCCAGGTCGCGAGCAGTTTTGGCCCTAGCACTATAATTTGAACAATCTTGGTAGGGGTCCACTAGATGAAGCTTCATACCAAATAGCAAAGACCTGGCCCTTGGGGTTTCCGAGAAGAAGATTTTTAAAGATTTTCCCCATATAAGCCCATGTAAAACCATAGGGCCCCGTGGCAGTGGCATTTTAGGCCCAAGCACTATAATTTGAACAATCTTGGTAGGAGTCCACTAGATGAAGCTTCATACCAAATAGCAAAGACCTGGGCCTTGTGGTTTCAGAGAAGAAGATTTTTAAAGATTTTCCCTATATAAGCCCATTTAAAACCAAAGGGCCCCGGAGTGGGGGGGGGGGGGGGGGGGGGGGGGGGGGGAAAGAAGGACCATGGCCATGTGGGATGAAGCTTCATACCAAACATCAAAGACATGGGCCTTACGGTTTCAGAGAAGAAAATTTTTTAAGGTTTTCCCTATATAAGCCCATGTAAAACCAAAGGGCCCCGGAGCGGGGGCATATTTGACCCCAGCACTATAATTTGAACAATCTTGGTAGGGGTCCCCTAGATGAAGCTTCATACCAAATATCAAAGACCTGGGCCTTACGGTTTCAGAGAAGAAGATTTTTAAAGGTTTTCCCTATACAAGCCCATGTAAAACCAAAGGGCCCCGGAGCGGGGGCATATTTGACCCCAGCACTATAATTTGAACAATCTTGGAAGGGGTCCCCTAGATGAAGCTTCATACCAAATATCAAAGACCTGGGCCTTACGGTTTCAGAGAAGAAGATTTTTAAAGCTCTTCCCTATATAAGCCCATGTAAAACCAAAGGGCCCTGGAGCGGGGGCATTTTTTGCCCCAGCACTATAATTTGTACAATCTTGGTAGGGGTCCACTAGATGAAGCTTCATACCATATATCAAAGACCTGAACCTTGCGGTTTCAGAGAAGAAGATTTTTAAAGATTTTCCCTATATAAGCCCATGTAAAACCAAAGGGCCCCGGAGCGGGGGCATTTTTGGCTCCAGCACTATAATTTGAACAATCTTGGTAGGGGTCCACTAGATGAAGCTTCATACCAAATATCAAAGACCTGGGCCTTACGGTTTCAGAGAAGAAGATTTTTAAAGATTTTCCCTATATAAGCCCATGTAAAACCAAAGGGCCCCGGAGCGGGGGCATTTTTGGCCCCAGCACTGTAATTTGAACAATCTTGGTAGGGGTCCACTAGATGAAGCTTCATACCATATATCAAAGACCTGAACCTTGCGGTTTCAGAGAAGAAGATTTTTAAAGATTTTCCCTATATAAGCCCATGTAAAACCAAAGGGCCCCGGAGCGGGGGCATTTTTGGCTCCAGCACTATAATTTGAACAATCTTGGTAGGGGTCCACTAGATGAAGCTTCATACCAAATATCAAAGACCTGGGCCTTACGGTTTCAGAGAAGAAGATTTTTAAAGATTTTCCCTATATAAGCCCATGTAAAACCAAAGGGCCCCGGAGCGGGGGCATTTTTGGCCCCAGCACTATAATTTGAACAATCTTGGTAGGGGTCCACCAGATGAAGCTTCATACCAAATATCAAAGACCTGGGCCTTGTGGTTTCAGAGAAGAAGATTTTTTAAGTTTTTGCTGAAAAAAATCTGTTTTTGGCTCCTATGACCTAGATGTGCAACGGACCGGAACCATTTGAACAACTTTGAAAGGGGACCACCTAAGGATCATTCCTGTGAAGTTGGGTCAAAATCGGATCAGTGGTTTAGGAGGAGATGTCGTTTAAAGAATTGTTTACGGACGCACGCACGGACGGACGCACGGACGCACGACGGACGAAAAGTGATCCCAAAAGCTCACCTCGTCACTACGTGACGGTGAGCTAACAAGAGGGCCATGATGACCCTATATCGCTCACCTGTGTACCAGATAATCATCAGTGATATTTAGAAAAAAAGAACTGTACAGAAAGGCAAGACATGTTTGTTTACCTGATAGATATAAATGTCTTCATAGATCCAGGGTGGTCAATATACTTGTACATCAGTTGAACCAGTTGAACTCTTCAGGATGAAATCTTGAAGGGCAAGATGTAGAGTATACACAAGACTTCTTGAATCCATGCAGTTAGTCTTTGTTCATGATGTAGTCATAATTTGACAAAGAAATCAATATCTGTAGCTATGATTTCCTTTCGACACAGTGGTTTTCAACAGTATTGCATGGGATGACAAAATTTACATAAGAAACACTGATGATCTCAAATAGCTGCATCCATGTCAAAAAAGAGAGGCCAAAGTCTGCTTAGTTCTATCCAGACTGTATCTTTGACTTTTACTCAGTCACACTGATGTATAAGGCCCATATTATAGATTAAGTTACCTTTATATCATAAACATCTTGGTTGTTACATCTATCTTAAACCCACAAAGAATTAATTCTGTTACAGTGGGGATTATTATAATAAGGCATAAACTAAGACACACAAACATATGTAGAATCTATGTTGTGATATGTGCCAAAAAGGCATCTTTAGGTGTACAAAATAAAGAACAGCTAAAAATAATGTGAGTCATTTCTATGCATAGAAAGCAGATGCATCACCTTATTCTCTTGATCACCAATAAATAAATTCCTGACCTTGCAAGTATGTAGAAAATTGTTACTTAAATCTTTTTGAAGAAAATCTGTTTTAAGCCTTTTCAAGTAACAACAAATTTACATGTAAAATTATTTTCAATGTTGCAAATAAGAAAATAATAAAATATTGACAAAATTCAAAATACTGCGATAAACCTTTCTCTAAGAACAACAGATTTACATGTCAAAACAGTGTTGCAAATAAGAATACAATATAGTATGTTATTTGGCAGAATTCAGAATATTGTGAACAAACGGCCCCAGGCCAAGTGTCCCCCCATCTCTGAAATGTCAGTATGTGGTGAATATGTCTATAACATATGTCATAAGCCATGTTTAGGGAATTTAAAACCATTTCAACAGACTATTTCTTTTAAATTTTCCTAAAGTTGTAAGGAATAAATTTACAGAGAAAAAAGTGATCTCCAAAACTGTAAGACAAAGGACCAAAACCCCAGGAAAATTCAGTAATCAATTGAGCACAACCGCAATAGAATATGATCATCTTCAGGTCATGGAAACAAAAAATGGCAAGTTTCATCCAAATCTGGTGAAAACTGTAGGAGGAGTTGAGACAAGAACTTCTGTTGATAACATGGTTTAGACTGACAAAGTGCAATGATGCTGGTAAAAATCAATCAGGCACAACCTCCTTAAAATATGATCATTTTCAGGTGATAAGAACAATAATTGAGAAGTTTCATCAAAATCTCTTGAACACTGGGAGGAGTTGCGGAGACAAAAACTTCTGTTGATAAAATTGCTAAAACTGACAAAGGGCAATAACTCTGGTAAAAATCAGTCTAGCATGACCTCGGTAAAATATGATCATCTTCAGGACATGGGAACAATAACTGGAAAGTTTCATCAAAATCCCTTGAAAATGTAGGAGGAGTGGCAGACAGACCGACTGATGGATGGACGGTGGACGGATGGACGAAAACCGTTACTATAGTCCCCCTCGACTAACGTCTGGGGAAAAATGGACAGAATGTACATTGTAAGTCAATTCTTCCCCTGACAAAGTGTCTGGTCAGATGTTTAATATGAAGGTAGCAAATGTTTAGAGATAAGTAAAGAATTAATATTTTTTAATTATTCTGCAATACATCTAAGAACTAAGATAATAACACTCTTGCAACATAATGCATTTTTTGAATCTTCAAAATAGCTGCTTATTTTATGAAAATCCATGATATTTTCCTTATTTATACTGCAAACACAGGTGGCGGGTGCTAGATAGAACCGCCTCATTGAGGCAGTTCTAATGAGTACCCACAACCTATGTATTGGAGCAGAAATAAGAAAAATAATGTATACCCCTATAAACCCCAGATTTCTCAATATAAAGTGGGGTTTAAGAGGGTGTTTATTTCACGGGCTTGTTCACGTGATGTGAATCCAGTTGAAGAGTATAATTAATATTAACCAAAGGTACATCAACAGCATCCATGTAATATGACATCATAAAAATATACATACATACAAGTCAATCTTTGAAACCTCCACTGTATCAACAGACTATCAGATGCTTTATAATCTTCAAAATTTTTATGCCAACAGAAAATGTAGTTTCATCCTGTGCACATAAATTCTAAGAAAAAAGGTTGAAATCATACTCAAAGATATTTTTTAATCTACTATAAAACTGGAAAACCAAATAAAATATTAAATATTATTATGGTCCTTTAAGATTAAACTTTTATTTTTCCATGTTGTTTTTTCGAGATGTCCTATTTCTCACTTCTGACTGGAAAAAGAGGACCGATTCCATTAGAATAATGCATCCATATATGTAATGCTTTCAGTCATGATAGAAAAAAATAGCATTTTTGAATGAAAATTTATATACTTTTCTTATTTCAGCTTCAAACATAGATCATTTAGAGAAACACCTCACTGTCTATGTTTCGAGTAAGAAAATGGTAAAAATATGTATAGAAAATAAAGAATAGCCCTGTAAACTCCACTCTTCTCTATATAAGGAGTTTTACAGGGGTGCTCATTTCCTGATATCTGTAAGTGGTGGCCACCCAAATCTTGCCAAACCACCAGCAATATCTGCCTTTAAAAAGGTAAATACAGCATTTTATGTGGTGGGTGAGTGCACTGAAAAGTAGTATAAAAATACCTGACACGATTTCCAAGTTGTTATGCAAAAAGTGTGGTACTTATGATCTGACCAATAGATTCCTCTGTTCCAATTTCACCAAAAAAGCAACCTTAATTTGAGAGACTGGTTTTATACATTTAAAATTATGCAGGTGAAAAGTCTTCAACTATGTGGATTTCATGTGCAAAAAGACTATTTTGTGATCTGACCAGTATGTTTCACATGTTCCAACTGCACCATCAACATATGAAAAATCAACATTAGAAAATACCAAATCAAGCGTTGTCATATGATCTGTGGTACATTCTTTTATAAGCATTTTGCATGAAAACTTAACACTTAATTTCTTAACGATGCTATGTTTCAGCAAAACATTAATATTGAAATCTCCAATTATCATCAATGGCTTTGATGGGGTCAAATATGGAATAAGTTCTTTGTTCAGACAAGAAAGAAGATTACTGTCAGACATTTGAGGTGACTTATACAAAAATACGATCTGACTTTCAATCGAGACATGCCTGGCAGTTATCATAATAAATTCTAATGTATCTGAACTATACTTTCTCTTCTGTATAATAATGATATCATCTTTGACATAAACTGCTAATCCATGAGGAGGTCTTTTGCAAGTACTGTATCCAATTTGGTCATTTCTTGTCAAACAATACCCTTCTATTACATAATCACTATCATTATCAGGCTGATGTAGTCGTGTTTCTGCTAATCCAAATATGTGCATTGACAACAGATTTTTGTCATGTCTAACATCATCAAAATGAAGATTCAAGGATCTACAATTATTGAAAGCAACCTTGAAATGCGAAACTGGATCTATCAATTCTAAAGATGTATCACACAGCTGAGGCATTGCTGTTTCATGCAATCGCTGCATTTCTGTCCTAACCTGATCATCAACTTGTAATGCTTTCTCATTGAAGTTAAGGATCTGAAGCTTCTCAATTGACCTTACCCTGCTGAGTGCTACATAGTGTAAATGTGGAACTTTGCGGGTTTTACGTTGTGACAAGTCAATAACAACTCTTTCAAGGGTACTACCTTGTGCTCTATGTACTGAACGCCCTGCAGAAGGTTGCAAAGGGAACTGAACTCTCTGAAAGGTCTTTCTGTTGTAAGTAAATGACCTGTTGACATCAAAAATTGGTGTCCAATTTTCATCAATATTGCTATGATACAGTCCCCTGTTTTTGTATTTGATTCTTGTTTCCATTCCTGCTTTTTTGTCATCAAACTGGACCCAAATTATGCTTGGACGTCGTGTGGTTTGTAGTTTATACTCAATAAACTTAACTACACATGATGCTCCATTTGCTAGTCCATCTTCTGTTTTTATGTTTATTGTTAAATCATAAATCATGTCAACAACATCTGTTAACGAGCAATGTAAATTTGCTGTTTGGTTTGAATCTGTTACATTCTTTAGATTCTTGAGTGCACAGTCTATCTTTTCTTTAGATAACTTAGGTGAGACATATGTATCCATGCATGGTATTTCAACATTTTCTGTTGCCATATTTCTAATAATTTCATCATTAAAAACATGCATGAAATAGTTTTCTGCAAAGAGGTGAGGCGCATTTTTCTGATACTCAGTATCTTTTTTAGTTACTTCACATTGCTTAAACCTATTCTTGTCTTCAGCAGTCAAGGCATTGATCCTTAATCTATTTAACAATTCTGCAAATTCAAGGTCATCTTTTTGTCTCATAATTTCTGTTAGTTCAAACATGGTAAATAAGTCTTTCCAGAGATTTTGTGATAAAGCAGCTGCATCATGTTTCATGTCATTAAATATCCAATCACCACTCACTGGTTTCAACTGATAAAGATCACCAACAGCAATAATGCTTACACCACCAAAAGGCGTTCTTGTTCCTTTCAATGCTTGAAGTCTCTGATCAATAAAATTCAACATAGAATTACTAACCATTGAAATTTCATCAATAATCACAACTGACAAATCACGGTATTTTGATCTAAAGGTATTCAGACTGTCACAGGTTAATGTTTGATCCGATTGCTTATACTTTTGTTTAAATGCAGATGAGATGGTAGAACCATTAATATTAAATGCTGCTTTTCCTGTAAATGCACAAAGAAGAACCCTTGTGTGATCCGCATCTTCTCCTTCTTTCAGATTTAATATTCTAAACAAAGTCTGATACAATGCTCGAATAACTAGACTTTTTCCAACACCAGCTCCACCAGAAAGAAATGCATATAAGGGGGCATCTTTTGTTTTAATCCAGTGAATCACATGATAGTAAAACTGTTTTTGTTTACTATTTAAACACTGCAGGAGCTTTCTGTAATCAATATCTGAAAGAATATTTTCATTCACATCAATTTGAGGTGCAGAAACGTAACATCCAATTTCAGTCCCTATATCATAGTCTCTATGCTCAATTCTATCAGGATTAAAATATATAAACTCTTCAGACTGAATTGGTTCAATTTCAGCATCATCACCTTCAACTTGTTGTTTACTTGGAGCAATATCATCGAATGCATCATGTTCAATTTCTGCTAAATCTCTTGCTAATTCCAACTCTTCAGCATAATGTTAGTAAGTGGAACATTTATGATCTATCACATGCTTCATTGACTCATAGTGTTCTTTATATGTTCTAAAAGTTCCAAGTAAGTCAGTCTCTTCATTTCTCCATGGGTGAAAAAGTAGAAGTTTCTCTCTATAATAGTTCTCTTCATCTGTTTTGCGATTGAATCTCACATACCTTATTATTTTAGAATTACGACATCGTTTGATTTTTATGCCATTCTTTAAAGTTAAAATAGTTTCACCATCACCAAAGCATTCTTCATCTGACACTTCTGCATCTTTCTCATAATCTTGCTCCTCCTCATCTCTACTATCATTATGTCCATCTGGGTAAATGACTTCTAACTCAGACACATAATCGGCTAAGCAATACTTTTCCAATGGTTTGGGACGCTTCGAGTATCTTTTAATTTTATTGTCTGACATTATATCTGTCGAGTCTGCTGGCAATTCATCAAGTACTGACTTTGGTTTCAGTAACTGTACTCTCTGGGTTGGAAGTGACGTATTTATGAAGACAACACTCCTTGAACTTTTAGTCAATGGCATTTGCAGTACCAAATAAACTGCCTCTTGTGCACTTACTTCAACACTGTTTGAAAACACATTTCCAATATGTCTAACTTGTCTTTTGAGATCCATATTGCCATTCCTTGCTTCTTTTGCAGCTGCATGCAACAAATTACTCATCCCTCTTTGAGATTTACTAATATATGAAACTGTATACATAGCACAAGCATATGGATCTAACACAAATTGTATATCAATGTTTGCCTTCCAAGCTTTTAACACACTATCATTGTACAAATTTACACGGATTTCACTTGGTTTTCTTTTCAAAAACACTTTTGAAGAGTTTAAAGAACTTCTGATACATTTAATATATTCTTCCTCACTCATTCGGACAACACTTGTCAGAAACTCCTCATAAGACATATCATATCCATCTTTCTTACTGTTCATTGTTTTCTGTAAGTTTTGGTACAATTTATAATACTTGTCTTTTTCAGTTTCGAGAGGCTGTAAGACCATAGTTTTGGAAAGAGGTGGCAAAGGATAACCAAATCGACAGATTTTATCTTCTCGTTTTCTACATGTTCTAGAATGTTTGTGAATTTGAAGTTCTATTAAATGACGAAGATGTGAATTATCTATAGAACATTTCAAATACTGATCCACATAAGCAGCCAACTCTACATCCGAATCCACATTGAATTTTGGTGCATTCTGTACCCATACAATCATATGAATGTGTGGCGATCCACGTTGCTGAAATTCCACTCTAAAAAAGTAATCAACAACTTTTCCAAGAGGTTCATGCTCACTCTTTAGAACTGTGTTGATGAATTCTTTAACTCTATGCTCGAAATATCTAGAACAAGTGACTGGATCCGATTGAATAAGTTTTATCTTTTGTTCCCATGCCAAGTTTTCAATTTGATCATCGGTGTAGTTGAAATTTTTATTTAAGGTAGCTAGCATTTTCAAAAGCTCAATCCATCTTGTATCAGCCGAGGACAATGACAAAAACCAAGTTGGCAAACCCAACTGACGAATCATAGCATAAACATCTTTTTTTCTAGATTCCAAATATGCTGGAGAATTTCTTAGCTTTTAAACAAATAGTACCCTTCATCAATTTTTACAATACTGTCAATACACTCTTGCTTGTACAGCAGTAATATTATTTGTTCCTGTTTGACACCTTCTAACAGCAAGGTTTGCTTTATCGTTCAATTGCTTCATTTGTATTTTTTTTCAGTTTAAAAAATATATTAGGTACACTGTTAGCAGCCCGTCTATCTTGACTTCTCAATTCCCACTTTGCAATATCACTATAATGTACAGGCACTTTTCTATCATCATTATCTATTCGCCTTTGCCCACAAAATATGGTGGGAAAACATAGATATTCTGAATCTTTATCTTGAAATATACTGAGTGGCCTTTGACCTTCTCCAGGAGCAAATGTGAAAGTAGAATTTCTGTTTTCAAGATCTGCATCATCCAATAGAGTGTCAATATTTCCCACATTTTCCTGTGTGATTTCTTCTGCATCTGAATCATACAGTTCTTCCACATGAGTTGTGTTATGATTTGAAATATCATCATTTTTTTCTAACTGATTGTTTGAACAATTGCCAAACATTTCACTAACAACACCATCAAAATCAACAATATCATACTTTGAACATTCTTTTGTACACAACTCAAAAACATTATGTATAGCCTCAGCTTGGTCCTTATCACATGGAATATACTGAAGACTTTCATCCAAAACACCATCAGAATCATCATTATTTGTTTCAGAGCAGGCTTTTTTTTGTGATTCAAAAAATGCATGCAGTGTTTCATTACTTTCTTCTGTGATTCTCTTTAACCACTGCTGGTCTATATCAACATTTGCGTTTTTGTACAATTCACTACCACTCATTAGCCAGTGCAAAGCACAAAGAACATGATATGGTCGAACATTTTCTGAGAACACATACGACTTAAATGACATCTTCTTCTTTAATTTCACTGCAACTGTAACATTTTCGTCAAAAGGTCTAGGTAAAGCATTTACAACTGGTTGAATGTCAACAGGTACATTAACAACATTTCCTTTAACTGATAACTGGCGACCTCTAGGTAATTCTCGCATTTGCATGAAAGGTATACGTAAAGCAATAAGGCGTTCTTCAAGTGGAAACAGCTCCAATTCTTTTGGTTTTGGTGGCCACTTCATTCCATTTGAAACAGACAATTTTGGAACTTTACCGCACTTAATATTGTCTTTGCATGTAAAGCATATCCATTCTTCTTCATTGACTGATTTCACCCCTGTTAAGTATTTTTCCTTGTCTTTAGAAACAAATGTTTTAGCTTTTGATACAGTCTCTTCAAACCATGTCTGTTGACAACAACTACATATATAGACAGGTCCAACTGATATATTCTTGTGAAACTTTTCAATACAAACATCAATATCACTACCAAAGTTTCTGCGCTTTCTGGTTATATTTTCAGCTTGTGAAAAGGATGGATCTTTCCGCTTGGTAGCTTTTCTTTTACAGTCCATAATGCTTTCAGCTTTCTTGTTTCTTTTATTTAATCTCCATTGTTGTTTTGCAAACCTTTCTTGTTCTAATATGAATGGATCTGACCTTGCTTTCCTCTTTGACCGATTTTGTATTTCAATTTCTTTTTGTTTGAATTCATGGCATTCTCGAGATTCTTTTTTCTTTTCACTTTCCCATTTTTTGTATTCATCTATTAATCTGGCTCTTCTCTTACATGCTTTTGTCATAGCTTTGTCTTTTCTCTGACATTCTTCAGATTGTCTAGCACTCTGCATAGATTTGAGTGTATATTCTCTATCTTTTTTTCGATATTCTTCAGATTGTCTAGCACTCTGCATAGATTTGAGTGTATATTCTCTATCTTTTTTTCGATAATTCTTCAGATTGTCTAGCACTCTGCATAGATTTGAGTGTATGTTCTCTATCTTTTTTTTGATATTCTTCGGATTGTCTAGCACTCTGCTTACATTTGAGTGTATATTCTCTATCTTTGTTTTGATATTCTTCGGATTGTCTAGCACTCTGCATAGATTTGAGTGTATATTCTCTATCTTTTTTTTTATATTCTTCGGATTGTCTAGCACTCTGCTTAGATTTGAGTGTATATTCTCTATCTTTTTTTCGATATTCTTCGGATTGTCTAGCACTCTGCTTAGATTTGAGTGTATATTCTCTATCTTTTTTTCGATATTCTTCGGATTGTCTAGCACTCTGCTTAGATTTGAGTGAAAATTCTCTATCTTTTTTTTTATATTCTTCAGATTGTCTAGCGCTCTGCTTTGATTTTAGAGTATACTTTTTGTCTTTTACCTTGAAATTAGAGTCTTGCCTTCTTTTCTGCATATAAACTCTCATATATTCTTTTCTTTCTGTGACGTTTTTCTTATTTATAATTTCTTTGTTCCTAATATTTTGATTTTTAGTTCTCTTTGTTCGATTTCCTGTCTTCTCTTCAAGTTTATGTTTTTGATCCTTAAAGTATTTTCCAATAAGTGTTTCACGATTTCCATTGCTTGAATTAGCAAAAACGTCTTCTCTTGCATGTGCAATCCTTGTATGGCTTTCAGAGACCTTTCTCTTGTATGTTACAGATTTCCAAGCATAGTCACATGAAGTGTCAGTATGACATTCAGCATGATTTTGAACATCAAATTCAGAGTTATGCTCAAGATTAGATAAGTCAAAGTCTACAGGAAGAATTTCAAACTGTGCAGAAATTGAAATCATCATACTTTCAAACAACACATATAAAAATGCAACTAGATCATCTAAAGAATTGAAAGCAGCTAGTAATGATTTTCCATCTGGAACAGATAACCCATTGAAACCATGTGAATGTGAATCAAATATAAAGTATTTGCAATCTCTCTTGAACACAGAGGTACAAACTGAACCTATCATTAATAAAACACATGAAGAACATTGTAAAGTAGTATACAATGCCTGGTGAAGAGTAGGTAAACTGGTACTGACAAACTGTTCTGTGCAAAGACCTGTTACAACTGCAGATGTTTTCACAACAACGTCTTTGTTTAAAATTGAAACTAATCTTGGAAGTTCATCAAAGCAAAGTAACTTACTTTTGAATTTACCTTTTGCCTTTAATTCATCTATGATCTTATTATACAGACGATCTCCAGCTAAAAGAATATTGTCTAGATCTGTACTACAAGAAATGTCTGAGTATGCTGCATATATTAATGAACAAAGTGCATTTGCAGTGCACTGACATCCTCTGGACTCACTGCTAAATATTTCAGAACCTTGATGAAAAGATCCCAGTTCAAATTTGACAGAGTTAAATGGACCATTAGAAGGCTTCCATAGCATTGTATCAGTTTGTTCTGTTAAAGGAAATGCAGTGTGCATAATTTCTTCATCAATTTGTGTAGAGCTTGACAATACAGTGTTTGTAATCTCTATTGGTGAATGGATTTTGGTATTTTGTACTAGCTGTTTTCTGCTATCATTGTAATCTGTACTTTGCAAAACTTCGGAATTTCGTACTGGTTGTTTTCTGTTAATATCTTTTTCATCTGTATTTTGCAAAACTGAGGCAAAAGGTTTTTCCATATCTTTATCAATTGTACTTTTCATATCTATATCAATTGTACTTTTCATATTTTTGTCTTTTGTACTATTCATAACTAAAGCATCAGATGATACGCTGAGGCAGGTCATACCCACATCTGAAGTATCTAGAGACCCTGCGTCAGATGACACTTTGGGGCAGGTCATACCCCCATCTGACAAACTATCTGACCCTGGCACAGATGTCCCCATCGCTACAAGCGATTGGGGCTTAGATCCTCCATGATCTGTGAGGGGGGTCAGGCCCACATCTGCGAAAATTAACCCTGGGCTGCTACCATTAGCCCTCATCACTGTCTTTACCAATGACTTCTTCCAGGTCTTTTTACGTGGCATGACTCAACCTGAAACATACAGAAGTAGGTGTCCTCTTTAAATGGAAATTTAAGGGGGATTGGTATATTTGAAACTTAATCTAAATCATGGTTATACTAGATGAGGTTTTGTAAAACAGAATGTTTTTTTTTTTTTTCACTGGCTTTGGGTAATTTGACAAGATAATCAGTAAAACAATATGATAGCCCTACAGACTTCACTACCGCTGGTGTGTGGGAATGTGTGGCGGCGTAAAAACGTATCCCTGCCCTACATCATAGTGTAGATTATATTTTCTTGTTCTTTGGGATCATTGGTTCCATTGTGGAATTTTTAAAATATATGAGGGTCACTGATGAGGCCTAATTGGCCGAAACTAGCTAGTCTGGCCCAGAAAACATGTACACTCCATATTTTTCACTTCTGTGGTGTATTCCTTGCTTCCAAAGGGTAACCCTTTTATAGAACATAGTTAACTTCACTACAGCTGGTGTGTGGGAATGTGTGGCGACGGTAAAACGTATCCCTGCCCTACATCATAGCGTAGATTATATTTTCTTGTCCTTTGGGATCATTGATTCCATTGTGGAATTTTGAAAATATCTGAGGGTCACTGATGAGGCCTAATTGGCCGAAACTAGCTAGTCTGGCCCAGAAAACATGTACACTCCATATTTTTCACTTCTGTGGTGTATTCCTTGCTTCCAAAGGATAACCCTTTTATAGAACATATTTAACTTCACTACAGCTGGTGTGTGGGAATGTTTGGCGGCGGTAAAACGTCTCCCTGCCCTACATCATAGTGTAGATTATATTTTCTTGTCCTTTGGGATCATTGATTCCATTGTGGAATTTTGAAAATTTCTGAGGGTCACTGATGAGGCCTAATTGGCCGAAACTAGCTAGTCTGGCCCAGAAAACATGTACACTCCATATTTTTCACTTATGTGGTGTATTCCTTGCTTCCAAAGGTTAACCCTATTATAGAACATATTTCACATGATTGTGTAAAGTTTCAATCAAGTGCTTTTAATAGGAGACATAAATCCAGCTGAAAAGCTGACTAATAAAAAGTGTAATTCACAGTGGAAGATGAGGGGAGGGTTGGAGCCCTGTAAAACCAGTTTAAACACCCAGGCATTATTACTAGCAATCCCAGGGTGTCCCAGCAGTCATTCTTTTGCGAATGCACAGTTCGTTCATGTTTGGTCTGTTTTGGTGTGTGTCCCCATGTCACTTTCTAAAGGTGACTTGAGATGACTGCATTCTTAGATTGTTGCATCCTGAGTGACCTTTTCTTAACCAGTTTGTACTTTCATTGCAGTTTCATTTGTTTTATGTTTGCTGTTGTTCAATTATTGTATGTTTTAATATTTCAACACTTATGTGTGTCCAAATTATTTAATTTAGTAAAGGTTAAAGAGTTACTACCTATTTTGGAAAGAACTGTTTTTATTGTTTGTTTTGATGGCCCATTCAAATCAATTTAAGTTATTTCTTATCCAGTCAGTTTACCTTACCACACTTCAAGGGTGCCTTATACATCAGGGGTACTGGTATAGTGCATATTCTTTGAACAGAAACTTATAACTGCTCTTCTTGAATCAGGGGAAGGGAGGCAATGAACAATATTCACAAATGAATGTTGCCAACTGTTGCAGATATCTACACTGCGAACTCCTGATCACCAGTCATACAGGCATCCCACTAAGCTACCAAGGGCAGCCGGTTAAAGAGCTGCTAATTGGGCTTGTTGCCTGTAATTTATTTGCTTGCTTAGAAGTGTCTGTTCATCTTTCCCTTGAATGTTTGGGATAGGCTTTGTGGCCCTGTAAAATAGATTTAAGCCCCCCAGTGGAGTTTGTTTCACTGACCTTCCAAAGCGGTTCTTCTCTCGCAGTTTATTTTTGTTAAGGTTTGTCTTTGACCATTTGTATCCCTTATATTGTTTTGTTTTAGATAGCCAATTGGCCATTTTGTGGGAAAGTAACTGTCCTTTTGGCTTTCCGCTATTGATGTTTCCATTAGGGTCTGATGTTTCATGGATGTGTTTCTTTCCCTTTGGTGTCTCTGATGGGTTAATTGTATCAATTCCTGATCATTGCCTTCTCTTCTATTTTGGGGACTGCTTCAATCAGTACCTGAAGTATCTTTACACCTGATTAAAATACTTTTCTAGGGGTTCTCCAGACAGGCATTAATTTGTAAAACAAAGGAACAGAGTTGATAAAAAAGGTTCAGTTATTATTCTTTGATACTTCACTACCTTTCAAGTAAACCGCTTAGAGGTTCTCTAAGCCTGTCCAGGAACCGTGGTGTGAGGCGGACCATCCATGCTAATAAACCCTATTGGTTTCATTGGGCGACAGGGCTTGAGATGTCATTTCATCTCAATGTCGAGTGAAAGTCCCACAAAATTGGAAGCGACATCTCCAAAATGACCTTTACAGTGTTGACGGGGACGGTAAACCTCAAATCAAACAAGAATTCCGCCGAAGGCTATGTCCCGCCTGTGGGGGCGCAAAGTCACCCAACCATGATATGTAGGTCAAAGTCAAACATAGATGCTTGCACAAAAGTTTCCATTCTTAAATGCAAGCTTGTACCAAGTATCATTAATGTAGATCCTATAGTTCTTGAGAAATAAACTTGACCATTAGGGTGAACTCTAGGGTGGTCGCAATATTTTACAAAGTCAGTGAACCATGAAATATAAGTCAATGTCAAATATGCATGCTTGCATTTAAGTTACCATACCTTGATACAAGTTTGTACCAAGTATCATTAATGAAGCTCTTATAGTTCTTGAGAAATAAACTTGAACCTCAGGGTAAACGCTAGGGTGGTCGCAATATTTTACAAAGTCAGTGAACCATGAAATATAGGTCAAGGTCAAATATGGATGCTTGCATGTAAGTTGTCATCCCCAGATACAAGTTTGTACCAAGTATCATTAATGAAGCTCTTATAGTTCTTGAGAAATAAACTTGAACCTCAGGGTGAACGCTAGGGTGGTCGCAATATTTTACAAAGACAGTGAACCATGAAATGTAGGTCAAGGTCAAATATGGATGCTTGCATGTAAGTTGTCATCCCCAGATACAAGTTTGTACCAAGTATCATTAATGAATCTCTTATAGTTCTTGAGAAATAAACTTGAACCTCAGGGTGAACGCTAGGGTGGTCGCAAATGTTGACGCCTTGACAAACGGACAGACGGACGGACGGAAAACCGGGTGCCTATATCGCGCCATGCTAATAGCAGGCGCGACAACAAACAAAACTAGACTATCAAGTGAGCATATGCTCACTAATACCCCCGGCCAAAGCCATCGGTAACTTTCTGGCAATTCAAAGCCATCAAGTTTGATTTGGTTGGTTGATTTGAGGTTTAACGTCCCCGTCAACACTGTAAAGGTCATTTTGGAGACGTTGCTTCCAATTTCGTGGGACTTTTACCCGACATTGAGATGAAATGACATCTCATGCCCTGTCGCCCAATGAAACGATAGGTTTATTAGCATGGACGGTCCGCCTCGCACCGGGGTTCCTGGACAGGCTTAGTTCCTCAAAGCGGTTTACCAGTACTAGTGTGCGGGCCGGATTCAGCTCTGCGTGGAAGCATCATGCAGCCCATATATTTCTTCAAGCCCCTATGGGCGGGGGCCGAAGTTTGACAAAAACCTATTATGAACACAGAATTAATCTTGCAAAAGTAAGGAGAATACCATTACATCTAAATAACTCACCTGATAACTAATGAGATCTTGAACAGATGTTTGAAATGTCAGTATCACAAGTTGTCTGTTTAGTCTTTTTAGAACAAAGGCTATTTCTCTTCCAATTGTCTGATTCAGTAATAACTCCTGTGCCAAGCCATAAAACATCAGCAAGCTCTCTATAGTTTAGATATGTAACCATCAGAATTGTTTACTGGTAACTCACAAAGTATTTTTCGTAATATTGTCAAAAGTTAATCAGTTCATCTACTCATCACCACCAATCTATTCACCAACTTTCAAGGCTCTAGCTCCAATAGTTTTTGAGATATCTTGCTGACAAGATTTTATTAAAAAAATTTCAAAGGGCAATAACTCTTGAAAGGAGCATAATCCGGACGAGAAAAAAAATACGTGTCGGCTAATTTTCCATGAGGAATCCATATATGAAATTTCAAAACCCTAGCATACACGGTTCTAAAGTTATGCTATGCATCACTTTTACCATACAGTACAATGGCACAAATTACCAAAATGACAAAGGGCCATAACTCACAAAGTATTTTTCGGAATTTTGTCAAAAGTTAATCAGTTCATCTACTCATCACCACCAATCTATTCACCAACTTTCAAGGCTCTAGCTCCAATAGTTTTTGAGATATCTTGCTGACAAAATTTTATAAAAAAAATATAACAAAGGGGAATAACTCTAAAGAACCTGGCCCCACAGCCCCAATTTTCTTTCCCACAATACAACTAGTTATGCATGTTGTTTGTACCAAATTTCAAGTTTCTAGGTACAGTAGTTCCTGAGAAATCTTTGACACAAAATTTAACGTAACTCACAAAATACACATCTCAGTAGCAAATATAACAAAGGGGAATAACTCTAAAGAACCTGGCCCCACAGCCCCAATTTTCTTTCCCACAATACAACTAGTTATGCATGTTGCTTGTACCAAATTTCAAGTTTCTAGGTACAGTAGATCTTGAGAAATCTTTGACACAAAATTTAAGGTAAGTCACAAAATGCACATCTCAGTAGCAAATATAACAAAGGGGAATAACTCTAAAGAACCTGGCCCCACAGCCCCAATTTTCTTTCCCACAATACAACTAGATATGCATGTTGTTTGTACCAAATTTCAAGTTTCTAGGTATAGTAGTTCCTGAGAAATCTTTGACACAAAAAAAAGTTTACACACACACACACACACACACAGAAAAGACGAAAACTATATACCCCCATGGCATACTCCGTATGCCATATAACAAAGGGGAATAACTCTAAAGAACCTGGCCCCACAGCCCCAATTTTCTTTCCCACAATACAACTAGTTATGCATGTTGTTTGTACCAAATTTCAAGTTTCTAGGTATAGTAGTTCCTGAGAAATCTTTGACACAAAAAAAAGTTCACACACACACACACACACACACAGAAAAGACGAAAACTATATACCCCCATGGCATACTCCGTATGCCGGGGGTATAACTACCTTTCAATGTCCTCCAACTTTTTTTCTTTATTGAAGTAAAAGTGACATTGACCTCCTGTCTCAAACACAATAGCATTACACATTACTGACAACTTGAATCAATTTATCAACATGCAATATTTAGACTTTTCATGTTAATAATAATGCAACCACTGTCTCCATTCTTTTGGCACTGATTGAGCAAACTATTCTTCCATCAAACAAAAGGTGTGATCCACTCTGATTCTGCCAAATCATATAGCTATTATTTTTTTTTTCTTCATTAAATAAATGATCATTTACCTTGGAATACAGTGATGCGTTATTCAAGGACAGTCTTTTACTCTGTTTACACAGTACACTAGTCTCTTTTCACAAACAACAAACACTGTCTACTTATGTAGCTATCAAACATATAGTTATCACTCTGTCAATTTTATCAAAACACAATATTAATGTTCTTTTCTCACAAATCTTGTTGATACTACAAGAAAAGGAAAACTTTATTAGTCAATGTTGTAGAAACAAACAATTTTTTGAACATTCTAAAAAAAACTGTTCAAATAAATTAAGAACAAGATGTGTTTGTGAAACACGAACATGTCCCCGGGCATGGTCATTTTTTTTCAAAGTTGGTCACAGTTCAAAGTCAAGGTCACAGGTCAAGATTTTTGGTTTTAGTCGGAAGCCCTTGGCACAAGGAACTTGCATGCCAAATATGAAGGCTCTATCTTAAATGGTTTGAAAGTTATGAACAATAATATTTTTTTTTTTAAAGTAGGTCAAGGTCACAGGTCAAAAAGTTTTGCATGAATGTAAGCTCTTGTCACAAAGAAACTACATGCCAAATATGAAAGCTCTGTCCTAAACGGTTGAAAGTTATGACCAAAATGTTAATTTTTCTTTTAAGTAGGTCAAAGGTCAAGGTCACAGGTCAAAAGTTTTGCATGAATGTAAAGCTCTTGTTACAAGGAACCTACATGCCAAATATGAAGGCTGTATCTCAAACGGTTCAAAAGTTATGACCATTGTTAACTTTGTCTTTTATGTAGGTCAAAGGTCAACGTCACAGGTCAAAAAATTCTGTGTGAATGTAAAGCTCTTGTCACAAGGAACCTGCATGCAAAATATTATGCTGTATCTCAAATGGTTCAAAAGTTATGACCAAAATGTTATTTTTTTATTTTAAGTAGGTCAATGGTCAAGGTCACAGGTAATTTTTTTTTGCATGAATGTAAAGCTTTTGTCACAAGGAACATACATGCCAAATATGAAGGCTGTATCCCAAGCAGTTCAAAAGTTAAGACCAATGTTATTTTTTTCTTTTAAGTAGGTCAAAGGTCAAGGTCACAGGTCAATTTTTTTGCATGAATGTGAAGCTCTTGTCACAAGGAACATTCATGCCAAATATGAATACTCTATCTTCAATGGTTCAAAAGTTATGACCAATGTTAAAGTTGTCCACGTACAAACCAACAAACAAACAGATAGGGCAAAAAACAATAATGTCTCCGCAATCACTACTGGGGACATAAAAATAAAGTTTAAAAAAAATTCTAACTTATAGCTAAATACCATTACAAATATCACAGTGATTTTAACCTCAAATCTATAAAGGTATTTAATATGAAATTTATAAATAATTTTCATTATATTTATATATTAAGTAGATTAGGTTTGTGTATGGCCTACACATTTCTTGAAATTTTCATTCATTGAACAGTGAAAAAGATGACAAAGTATTATAATATGTCTCCCCACCGGGAGCATAAAAACATGATCAGCAAGGCGGTTTTAATCCAGGAAGAGACCCTCTATGCACAGATGAAGGTATTACAACAGGCAAAATGGAGTGTTAATTTTGTGTATCTTTGAAACCAACAAGATCTATCATGAAAAGTCATTAATAACTCACACATTGTTCTGTCACAGGATGGTATGAGTTATATAAAGGCAATGAATTTATGTTCTTTTTTTACTGTTTTGTCCTTGACCTGGGTACATGGCATCTAACAGCTGCACTCTGCAGATTCTGCATAAATGGTGAACATCTTATACAAGTTTCATGAAAATTGTAAATCTTCAGATGGTATAGGAAATTTGAAAGTTTTACAAAATGTCTACAGATGGACCAAACAACCTTCATCTTTCATACCTGGTACGTCTGCAATCACCCCTTTTGAGGATATTTATTGTTAGTGTTCATTTCAGATGAAAACATTTGTGTATTTGTTTTGGAGTTTTATGGCCCAGCCAACACTAGGTCATTTTTGAGCCAGTCAGTTTAACCACACTTCCCAGACAGGCTTATACATAAAAGGTAAACCAGTGCAGTGCACATTCTTTAGCCAGAAACTGACAGCTGCCCTTCTTGAATAAGCAAAAGGAAGAGAAAGACTGGAAAAGATTTCCTGATAAATTTCCACTATAGATCTTAAAAAAGATTTCATGATCAATCTTTGCAAATGGATGTTGCCAACACCTTCAGGTATCGAACCTGTGACCTCCTGATAACCAGTCTGGAGAGCATCCAACAGAGACACCACGGCCGGCTCAAATGAACTAGTTTTATAAGATAAACTATCATTAATATTATAAAGCCATAATAAACAATATCCTGGGTACGACTATAAACGACAATAATATTGCTCTTCACCAAGCTGTAAACTAGATCTTCATCGATTTGAAATGATGCATGGAATCTGAAAAAAAAAAAATTCATCAAAGTGTCAATATTATCAAAACAACTGTTATCATTACCTTCAATTTCGTTTTCTATTACTACACAAGTATAGTAGTCGCAGATAAGATTGACTAGGCTGAGCTATCATTTGTACCTGCCTTAGGAATATCCCATTAACAAAAAGGTAAATCAAGTCACCCGATTGTGTGAATTCATCTGTAACATAAGCATAGCTGTGGCGTATAAGACCATTTCGTCCGCTTGTAGAAAGCGTGCGAAAAGGCACTCCACCGAATCTTCTGGTGGACTCAGCGAATTTGACATATATTGACAACACGTGAATAGCTCCGCCTAGTCAATCTTACCTGCGACTACTATAGACTGATCCAATGTTTTGACATGTGACCTTGTTTACTTGTCACTGCGCATGCGCAAAACTATTTTTCCATTTGATAGAGATCTTTCGTGGTTGGCAAAAAGCCGCTGGTTCCATATAAACACGCACCAAATTTCGGCCCCCACCCATCGGGGCTTAAAGAGCTTAATCTGACCCACACACGAGTACTGGTAAACTGCTTAGTGGATCTAAGCCTGCCCAGGCAAAGCGGTGTGAGTGTCGGACCGTCCATGCTTATAAACCCTATTGGTTTCATTGGGCAAAGGGGCATGAGATGTCATTTCATCTCAATGTCGGGAAAAAGTCCCACAAAATTGGAAGCAACGTCTCCAAAATGACCTTTACAGTGTTGACACGGACGTAAAACCTCAAATCAAAGAAACAAACACACCAAATATCAAAGAGCTTGGCCTTGTGGCTTCAGAGGAGAAGATTATTTAAGATTTTTCCTGTATAAGTCAATGTAAAACTAAAGGGGCCCCAGGGCGGTGGGATTTTTTGCCCCAGGGCTATAGTTTGAACAGTCTTGATTTAGGTCCACTAGATGAAGCTTCACACCAAATATCAAAGACCTGAGCCTAGTGGTTTCAGAGAAGAAGATTTTTTAAAGATTTTTCCTACATAAGTTAATGTAAAACCAAAGGGCCCAGCATGGGGGAGGGGGGGGGGCATTTTTGGCGCAAGGGCTATAATTTGAACAATCATGGCAGAGGTCCACTAGATGAAGCTACACACCAAATATAAAAGAGCTGGGCCTTGTGGTTTCTGAGGAGAAGATTTTTTAAAACTGTTCCTAAAAAGTCAATGTAAAACTAAACTGGCCCCGGGGCAGGGGGACTTTTGGCCCCAGGGCTATAATGTAAATAGTCTTGATAGAGGTCCACTAGATGAAGCTTCACACCAAATATCAAAGACCTAGGCCTTGGGGTTTCAGAGAAGAACATTTTTTTAAGATTTTTCCTATATAAGTTAATGTAAAACCAAAGGGCCTCGCATCGGAGGCATTTTTGGCGCAAGTGCTATAATTTGAACAATCTTGGTAGAAGTTCACTAGATGAAGCTACACACCAAATATCAAGGACCTGAGCCTTCTGGTTTCAGACAAGAAGATTTTTAAAGGTTTTCCCTATATAAGTCTGTGTAAAACTAAAAGGGCCCCGGGGCAGGGGGCATTTTTGGCCCCAGGGCTATAATTTGAAAAATCATGGTAGAGGTCCAGTAGATGAAGCTACACACCAAATATCAAAGACCTGGGCCTTGTGGTTTCAGAGGAGAAGATATTTTAAGATTTTTCCTATATAAGTCAATGTAAAACCAAGGGGTGCCAGGGCGGGGGTATTTTTGGCCCAAGGGCTATAATTTGAACAATCGTGGTGGAGATCCAGTAGAGGAAGCTACACACCAAATATCAAAGACCTGGGCCTTGTGGTTTTAGAGGAGAAGATATTTTAAGATTTTTCCTATATAAGTCAATGTAAAACCAAGGGGTCCCGGGGCGGGGGTATCTTTTGCCCCAGGGCTATAATTTGGACAATCCTGATAGAGGTCCACAAGACGAAGCTTCATACCAAATATCAAACACCTGAGCCTTCTGGTTTCAGACAAGAAGACTTTTAAAGCTTTTCTCTATGTAAGTCTATGTAAAACCAAAGGGCACCAGGGCGGGGACATTTTGCGCCCCAGGATTATAATTTGAACAATCTTGGTAGAGGTCCACTAGATGAAGCTACACACCAAATATCGAACTCTTGGGCCTTGTGGTTTCAGAGAAGAAGATTTTTTTAAGTTTTCATTAAAAACATCTATTTTTGGCTCCTGTGACCTTGATGTGCAATGGACCGGAACCATTTGAACAACTTTGAAAGGGGACGACCTAAGGATCATTCCTGTGAAGTTTGGTCAAAATCCGATCAGTGGTTTAGGAGGAGATGTCCATTGAAGAAATTGTTTACGGACGGACGGACGCACGGACGACGGACGAAAAGTGATCACAAAAGCTCACCTCGTCATTACATGACAGGTGAGCTAATAAAACTATGTAAAACCAAAGGGCCCCGGGGCAGGGGCTATAATTTGAACAATCTTGGTAGAGGTCCACTAGATGAAGCTCCATACCAAATATCAAAGACATGGGCCTTGTGGTTTCAGAGAAGAAGATTTTTAAAGATTTCCCTATATAAGTCTATGAAAAACCAAAGGGTCTCAGGGCAGGGGCATTTTTGGCCCCAGGGCTATAATTTGAACAATCTTGGTAGGGTTCCACTTGATGAAATTTCACACCAAATATCAAAGACCTAGGCCTAGTGGTTTCACAGAAGAAGATTTTTAAAGATTTTCCCTTTATAAGTCTATGTAAAACCAAAGGGCCCCCGAGACAGGGGTGTTTTTGGTCTCAGGGCTATAATTTGAACAATCTTGGTAGAGGTCCACTAGATGAAGCTTCATACTAAATATCATAGACCTAGGTCTTCTGGTTTCAGAGAAGAAGATTTTTCAAGATTTTCCCTACATATAAGTCTATGTAATACCAAAGGGCCCCAGTGGGGGCATTTTTGGCCCCAGGGCTAAAACTGAACAATCTTGGTAGGGGTCCACAAGATTAAGCTTCATACCAAATATCAAAGACCTAGGCCTTGTGGTTTCAGAGAAAAAGATTTTTCAAGATTTTCCCTAAATAAGTCTATGTAAAACCAAAGGGCCCTGGAGCGTAAGCATTTTTGGCCCCAGGGCTATAATTTGAACAATCTTAGTAGGGGTCCACTAGGTGAAGCTTCATACCAAATATCAAATAACTGGACCTTGTGGTTTCAGAGAAGAAGATTTTTAAAGATTTTCCCTATAGAAGTCATGTAAAACCAAAGGGCCCAAGAGCGGGGGCAATTTTGGCCCCAGCACTATAATTTGAACAATCTTGGTAGGGGTCCACTAGGTGAAGCTTCATACTAAATATCAAAGACCTGGGCCTTGTGGTTTCAGAGAAGATTTTTAAAGATTTTCCCTATATAAGCCTATGTAAAACCAAAAGGCCCAGGTGGGTGGGGGGTGGGGGGGGGACCTGGGCCTTGTGGGGTGAAGCTTCATACCAAATATCAAAGACATGGGCCTTACGGTTTGAGAGAAGAAAATTTTTAAATATTTTCCCTATATAAGCCCATGTAAAACCAAAGGGCCTGAGAGCGGGGGCATATTTGACCCCAGCACTATAATTTGAACAATCTTGGTAGGGGTCCACTAGATGAAGCTTCATATCAAATATCAAAGACCTAGGCCTTGCGGTTTCAGAGAAGAAGATTTTTAAAGATTTTCCCTATATAAGCCCATGTAAAACCAAAGGGCCCCGGGGCAGGGGCATATTGGCCCCAGCACTATAATTTGAACAATCTTGGTAGGGGTCCCCTAGATGAAGCTTCATACCAAATATCAAAGACCTGGGCATTACGGTTTCAGAGAAGAAGATTTTTAAAGCTCTTCCCTATATAAGCCCATGTAAAACCAAAGGCCCCGGAGCGGGGGCATTTTTGGCCCCAGCACTATAATTTGAACAATCTTGGTAGGGGTCCACTAGATGAAGCGTCATACCAAATATCAAAGACCTGGGCCTTGCGGTTTCAGAGAAGAAGATTTTTAAAGATTTTCCCTATATAAGCCCATGTAAAACCAAAGGGCCCCGGAGCGGGGGCATATTTGACCCCAGCACTATAATTTGAACAATCTTGGTAGGGGTCCACTAGATGAAGCTTCATACCAAATATCAAAGACCTAGGCCTTGCGGTTTCAGAGAAGAAGATTTTTAAAGATTTTCCCTATAAAAGCCCATGTAAAACCAAAGGGCCCCGGGGCGGGGGCAATTTTGGCCCCAGCACTATAATTTGAACAATCTTGGTAGGGATCCCCTAGATGAAGCTTCATACCAAATAACAAAGACCTGGGCCTTACGGTTTCAGAGAAGAAGATTTTTAAAGCTCTTCCCTATATAAGCCCATGTAAAACCAAAGGGCCCCGGAGCAGGGGCATTTTTGGCCCCAGCACTATAATTTGAACAATCTTGGTAGGGGTCCACTAGATGAAGCTTCATACCAAATATCAAAGACCTGGGCCTTGCGGTTTCAGAGAAGAAGATTTTTAAAGATTTTCCCTATATAAGCCCATGTAAAAACAAAGGGCCCCGGAGCGGGGGCATTTTTGGCCCCAGCACTACAATTTGAACAATCTTGGTAGGGGTCCACTAGATGAAGCTTCATACCTAATATCAAAGACCTGGGCCTTATGGTTTCAGAGAAGAAGATTTTTAAAGATTTTCCCTATATAAGCCCATGTAAAACCAAAGGGCCCCGGAGCGGGGGCATTTTTGGTCCCAGCACTATAATTTGAACAATCTTGGTAGGGGTCCACTAGATGAAGCTTCATACCAAATATCAAAGACCTGGGCCTTGTGGTTTCAGACAAGAAGATTTTTTAAGTTTTTGGTGAAAAAAATCTATTTTTGGCTCCTATGACCTAGATGTGCAACGGACCGGAACCATTTGAACAACTTTGAAAGGGGACCACCTAAGGATCATTCCTGTGAAGTTTGGTCAAAATCCAATCAGTGGTTTAGGAGGAGATGTCGTTTAAAGAAATTGTTTACGGACGGACGGACGCACGCACGGACGACGGACGAAAAGTGATCCCAAAAGCTCACCTCGTCACTACGTGACGGTGAGCTAAAAATGGTCAAAATGGATGCCTGTGCTTACCAGGTAGAACGAAGTCTAATTATTCACATTTAACTGATTTGGTATGACAAGGCTCCACTGGATATGTGGACACAGCATAGACACAGATCAGACTGTACAGATATTCTTTCTGATCAAAACCTTTGGTAACTACTACAATGTATATGACCCTCTTCTTAATGCAGATGAGAAAGGTTGTACAGTAATAAAATCATATTATTTAGACCACCAATGGAAGTGTTCAAAAGTGGTCTTAGTCTAAAAGACCACTTCTGAACAGTCCAACAGGTGGTCTCATTCCAAAGGACACTGGGCGTAGAAAAACAAACAATGAAAAACTTATGGAAAATTGGAACACCTGGCAGATTTTTCTGCCATTTTTCAAAGGGAGACAAATTTCATGACTTCCTGTACGTTTTTCTGTAAGCCCTGTCCCACTGAAAAAGGGGTCTACTCTTAAAGGAAAGAATTTGCCCCTCAGGAGCATATTCTTTCCTTTAAGCGTTGACCCCTATTGACATGGGAGACAAAAACACTTTTGCAGGAGTTACCTCCCTTGAAGGTGTTCCCATTCCCCTTAAAATCAGAATTTCATATTATTCTGACAGAGCAGGTATGCAGGCTCAATATACCAATATGTCTGAAGACATATTTTAACTTGCTGCTGTTCAAATGATCTTAGGTCTATCCTCCTACAAGAACAACTGTATGGGAAAGTCAAGCTTATTTAAAGTATTGTAGCAATATGAATCCAGAAAAAAATACATGTATCTTCAGCATTGTGCCTCAAATGACTTCTACCGCTGTAGAGAACCCTATGCAGGGAATATCAGAGAATGATATTTTAAGAAAACATGAGTTGTCTCACAGATGCATAGCTGCTGCTTCTTCTTCTGCCTGCCCATGACATAAGATACAGTTATGCTGTGCCAAAGACTGATGTTATAGGTAATTGAATAAGTTCTATAAGCCTAGCATCATATTGGCAAACACTGTAGGCCCTGAGATGCCGCCTGATCAGGGGCAAAAGTGTTGGTAAAATCAGACAGTTCTGCAAAACTTATGATGAATAAAACAAATCAAGACACCCCTAAAATCGGAAATGGGAGCTGCCCAATGCTATGATGTGGGAGATTCCATTTGTCAAATAAGGGTTTAACAACAGCTAATTGTATTGTAAATAAAGTCAACCATAAAGTTTCCTCTCAACCAATCATTATCTCCAGTGTGGTTTTAAATGTAAATCTGGTGTAAAGCCACAGGAACATTGTGGAATTATTATCAATAATTGCCTGGTTTTGTAGATGAAAGGTGACGTACCCTTACTAAGACGGGTAATTAGAGACAAAATAAGTGCAGATTAAAATGATATCAATATGATATTATGTAACGAATTGAAAAGGAATGATAAACAATGTAGTAATATAAACAGGCTTGGTAAACATCCATCAGAGGGATAGTCCTGCTAATTACAAAAAGGTATGAGATCATACCTTAGTTGTCATGTTTGTCACAGGAGACTGAAGTGGGCCACATGTGCTCTCCTGAAATTTTGTATGAAATTACTTACATTAAGCTACACTTGGCTACAGATATGGTGGTGTAACAAAGATAATTAAGTGATATCTTACCATATTTTATGTTAGAATCGTGTATTCTGGGTACTTGTTAGAATTGCAATTCTAGCAATTGCTGACAACATATGCTTTTATGGAGAAATATTTACAAGAGCTGTAGTGTGAATGCATAGCTTGCCTGTTTTGCACCTTCAATACGTAAGGTAGAATCAATGAACCATGAACTAGACAAAGTGCCCAGTGGGGCACATATACCCCCGGCCAGTGCCATCGCCTCGGCTGAAAATGGAAATTCAAAAGCTTCTTTGCATATACAGGCCATATTCCATATAAAAGGTAATGTTATAGAGATATCCTGTGCCAAATTTGTAGAGATTCTAACATGGTCACAGAGATATCAGCAATGAAAAAGGTTTAACACAAAACTTTGACGTAAAAGTCGAAGAACCGATGGACAGCCCAACAAAAGCTTAGATAACCCATATTAATGATAACGTTATAGAGATATCCTTTACCAAATATGAAGAGAATGTAACATGTGGTAACAGAGATACAGAGATATGAGCAATCAAAAAGGTTGAACGCAAAACTTTGAAGTATATGTTGATGAACAGACGGACGGATAGACAGCCCACCCAGGGGCTTGACCTGGGAGCTTAGACGATCCAAATAAAAGGTAATGCTATAGAAATACCCTGTACCAAATATGAAGAGAATCCAAAATGTGGTTACAGAGATATAAGAAATCAAAAAGGTTTAACACAAAAACTTGGACGTAAAAGTTGACAAACGTACGGACAGCCCACCCATGGGTTTGACCCAGAGGCTTAGATATTCCATACGAAAGGTTATGCTATAGAAATACCCTTTACCAAATATGAAGAGAATGTAACATGTGGTTACAAATATATGAGCAATCAAAAAGGTTTAACGCAAAACTTTGATGTACACGTTGATGAATGATCAGATGGATGGACAGACAGCCCATCCAGGGGCTTGACCAGGGAGCATAGATATTCCAAATAAAAGGTAATGCTATAGAGATATCCTGTACAAAATATGAAGAAAATCCAACATGTGGTTACATAGATATGAGCAATCAAAAAAGTTTAACACAAAACTTTGACGTAAAAGTAGACAAACCAACAAACAGCCCACCTAGGGGCTTGACCCAGGGGCTTAGATATTCCATACGAAAGGTAATGCTATAGAGATACCCTTTACCAAATATGAAGAGAATTTAACATGTGGTTACAAAGATATGAGCAATCAAAAAAGGTTTAACGCAAAACTTTGACATAAACGTTGATAAACGGACGGATAGCCCACTCAAGGGCTTGACCCAGGAGCTTAGATATTCCAAAAATAAGGTAAAGCTATAGAGATACCCTGTACCAAATATGAAGAGAATCCAACATGTGGTTATGAGCAATCAAATAGGTTTAACACAAAACTTTGACGTAAAAGTTGACAAATGGATGAACAGCCCACCCAGGGGCTTAGATATTCCATAGGAAAGGTAATGCTATAGAGATATGCATTACCAAATATGAAAAGAATCTAACATGTGGTAAAGGAGATATGAGCAATCAAAAAGGTTTAATGCAAAACTTTGACGTAAAGGTTGACAAACGGCGGGACAAACGGAAGTACGAATGCAGAAATGAACAAAGTAAGGAACAAACAAACTAACAAACGGACGGAAAAACGAAAACTATATAACCTCTAACATACTTTGTATGCCGGGGGTATAAATATGGCTCACACTGACCTAGATAATTATTTTGAGGTTAATCACCAGGTCACATGTAACTTATAATCCAGGTATGACATTTCTATATCAAAAAGTATTCAAGATACATGTATAAGACAAAATCACTGAACCAGGAAATATAGGTCACACTGACTTGATATATTTTGAGGTCAATCATCAGGTCACATGGAACTTATAATCCTGGTATGACATCTCTACATCACTGAGCGTTTGAGATATAAGGCAAAATCACTGAATCGTGAAATATAGATCACACTGACCAATATATTTTATGACATTCATCGGGTCATATGGAATATATAATACAGGTATGAAGTTTCTCAATCACATACAGTGTAGTATTCAAGATATATAAGGCAAAATCACTGAACCATGAAATATAGGTCACACCAACCTAGATATATTTTGAAGTCAATAATCAAATGGCATTTCTCTATCAAATAGTCTTATAGAGTTGTAAGGTAAAATCATTGGCCCGTGAAATGTAGGTCACACCCTCCAAGATATATTTTAATGTCATTCATCAGGTCACATAGAATTTATAATCCAGATTTGAAGTTTCTCCATCAAATAGTATTCAAGATATAAGGCATATCCACTGAACCATGAAATATAGGTCACACCAACTTACATTGTAGATATATATTTTGTGGTCAATAATTGAGTCAAATGGGACTAATATCACAGCTATGACATTTCTGTATCAGATAGTCTTAGAGATGTAAGGTAAAATATTGAACCATGAAATATAAGTCACACTGACCTAGATATATTTTTAAGTCATTCATCGGGTCATATGGAATATAATCCAGGAATGATGTTTCTCCATCAAATAATATTCAAGATTTAAGGCAAAAATTACTGAACACTTAAATACAGTCGAACTTCGATGGCTCGAACCCCTTTGGGACCATGAAACTTTGTTCGAGACAGCGGAAGTTCGAGCCACTGTTGCATACTTCCAGACAAGAGGGCCATGATGGCCCTGGATCGCTCACTGATCCATAGTGTAACAAGTGGGCCCCAAAGAGGGCCATTATTGGCCCCAGGGCTTTAATGTGCATAATGTTGAGGGAGGTCTTAAAGGTGAAGCTTCATACCAAACATCAACAAAGGCTATAATTTGAACAATCTTGGCAAAGGTCCACTAGATGAAGCTACACATCAAATATCAAAGACCTGGGCCTAGCGGTTTCAGAGAAGAAGATTTTTAAAGATTTTCCCTATATAAGCCTATGTAAAACCAAAGGGCCCCGGGATGGGGGCATTTTTGGCCCCAGCACTATAATTTGAACAATCTTGGTAGGGGTCCACTAGATGAAGCTTCATACCAAATATCAAAGTCCTGGGCCTTGTGGTTTCAGAGAAGAAGATTTTTAAAGATTTTCCCTACATAAGCCTATGTAAAACCAAAGGGCCCGGGGGCGGGGGCATTTTTGGCCCCAGCACTATAATTTGAACAATCTTGGTAGGGGTCCACTAGATGAAGCTTCATACCAAATATCAAAGTCCTGGGCCTTGTGGTTTCAGAGAAGAAGATTTTTAAAGGTTTTCCCTATATAAGCCTATGTAAAACCAAAGGGCCCCGGGGCGGGGGCATTTTTGGCCCAAGCACTATAATTTGAACAATCTTGGTAGGGGTCCACTAGATGAAGCTTCATACCAAATATCAAAGACCTGGGCCTTGTGGTTTCAGAGAAGAAGATTTTTAAAGATTTTCCCTATATAAGCCTATGTAAAACCAAAGGGCCCCGGGGCGGGGGCATTTTTGGCCCAAGCACTATAATTTGAACAATCTTGGTAGGGGTCCACTAGATGAAGCTTCATACCAAATATCAAAGACCTGGGCCTTGTGGTTTCAGAGAAGAAGATTTTTAAAGATTTTCCCTATATAAGCCAATGTAAAACCAAAGGGCCCCATGGTGGGGGCATTTTTTGTCCCAGCACTATAATTTGAACAATCTTGGTAGGAGTCTACTAGATGAAGCTTCATACCAAATATCAAAGTCCTGGGCCTTGTGGTTTCAGAGAAGAAGATTTTTAAAGATTTTCCCTATATAAGCCTATGTAAAACCAAAGGGCCCCGGGGTGGGGGCATTTTTGGCCCCAGCACTATAATTTGAACAATCTTGGTAGGGGTCCACTAGATGAAGCTTCATACCAAATATCAAAGTCCTGGGCCTTGTGGTTTCAGAGAAGAAGATTTTTAAAGATTTTCCCTATATAAGCCTATGTAAAACCAAAGGGCCCTGGGGCGGGGGCATTTTTGGCCCCAGCACTATAATTTGAACAATCTTGGTAGGGGTCCACTAGATGAAGCTTCATACCAAATATCAAAGACTTGGGCCTTGTGGTTTCAGAGAAGAAGATTTTTAAAGATTTTCCCTATATAAGCCTATGTAAAACCAAAGGGCCCCAGGGCGGGGGCATTTTTGGCCCCAGCACTATAATTTGAACAATCTTGGTAGGGGTCCACTAGATGAAGCTTCATACCAAATATCAAAGACCTGGGCCTTGTGGTTTCAGAGAAGAAGATTTTTTAAGTTTTTGGTGAAAAAAATCTATTTTTGGCTCCTGTGACCTAGATGTGCAACGGACCGGAACCATTTGAACAACTTTGAAAGGGGACCACCTAAGGATCATTCCTGTGAAGTTTGGTCAAAATCCGATCAGTGGTTTAGGAGGAGATGTCGTTTAAAGAAATTGTTTACGGACGGACGCACTGACGCACGGACGGACGACGGACAAAAAGTGATCCCAAAAGCTCACCTCGTCACTACGTGACGGTGAGCTAAAAACGTAACAGGGGTATTTATGGACTTCTTTTCGGTGTTCTGTAACAAAAATGTATGCTGTGCGTACTCATTAGAATCGCCTCATTGAGGCGATTCTAATGAGTACACACAGCATACATTTGCAAGCTTAAAGACTAAAATCTCCTCAGTTATCCCCCACTTTCCATTATGTAGAGGATTTCTCTAGGGGCTCAAGAATGGGTTCGACTCATCCATGGTAAACGAGCCATCGGTGTTCGAGCCATCAAAGTTCTACTGTATAGGTCACACCAAACTAGATATATTTGGATTTGATTGATTGGGGTTTAACAACACATCAACCTTTGTGGGTCATTTTGTGTCATCTCCCATAGAAAGGGAGAAAAGAGATAGAAGGGATAGTAGAGGAGATGAAAGTGAGAGATGGGGAGAAAGAGTAAATTGAATGGAAGTGTAGAAAGAGAAAAAATACCAACACTCCCCCTCTACCCTTACCTGCTGCAAGGACAGCTGCTGTAAGACAATATCAGTTGTATGTCCGAGTGGCGCAAGATACACGACACCTTTGCCACACCTAACCACCTCAGATATATTTCGAGGTCAGTCATCTGGTTGCATGGAACTAATATCCCTGGTTTGACATTTCTCCATCAAGTAGTCTTCCAGTTATCAGGCAAAATCATTGAACCATTAAATATAGGTCACACTGACCTAGTAATAGTTTGATGCCCATCATCAGGTAACATGGGAGATATATTCCAGGTATGACATTTCTCCATCAAAGAGTATACAAGATATAAGGGAAAATCACTGAACCATGAAATATAGGTCACATTTACCTAGATATACTTTGAGGTCATTCATCGGGTTACATGGAACTAACATCTTAGGTATGGCATTTATCCTACAAATAGTCTTCAAGATACAAGGTAAAATCACTGGATTGTGAAATGTAGGTGTCCGAAACTGAAATATCCTTCTGAAGAAGCCATCTGATCAGGATTTACACTGTTTGTCATTCAGTTTGCAAATAACATCAAGTAATTTGACTGGTTGAAATGTAAATGGGTGTGACTAAATTTATTTATGCAGCAGAATAAGGGTTAACAGTGAGGCTATTTCCCACTGAAGCTTCATGTGGAAAGTGCAGGTTCTGTCAGACTGTCTAATCAGACATTATGGATGAGCAGGCTGATCTGAGCCAAAGAACACTTGTCATGGCATGGCTGTCAGAGCTATAAAACTGTCCAGTTTCAAACTTACCTTAGACTCAGCTACACACTTGTTAAAGGCTAATATTTCTTGAGCACATTTGCTTTCATTATAGTTATAGGCTTTAAAACAATCGAACACTACACTCATCTCTTGCAGGCATAACATGTCTGAAAGAAAAAACAAAAACAAACAAATCAAAACACTGCAGCACTATTTGCGTGTAGGTAGTTTCAATAAACCCTTTAATTCCTGTAGTTTAAGCTACTACCATAATGATCCTAAGTATTGGGACAGACAGACCTAAGCAAACAGTGCAGACCAAGATCAGACTGCTCCTGAAGGAGCAGTCTGATCAGGGTCTACACTGTTTTCCATTCCTTCTGCACCTTTTTGGACTCCTTGCTGGATTATGAAACAAGTTTGTTAATAACTTTAGGAGAATTACAGCAAATTGATGTTCCAATTTTTAGGATTTTTATGCTAGTGTAAACACTGATAAGAAGGTGTCTGATCTGGGTCCACACTGTTTGTCAATGCTACACCAGATGAGCCAAGTCCAGGTTACACATAACCCTCTTTAGGTAGCATTACACTAAATACTGGGAGGTGCCGGGTTTTATCACTTTGGGACAGAGCTTTTAGTTGTGTTCTAAATACCAGACTTGCTGCCATTGGATATATATCCCATGTTTTATTTCAATGTGAGAAAATGATAGGTATAAGGGACTAAAATGATGCATGTTTTATAAATATATCTGCAAGCTCAAAGAATTTTTCTGCTGATTTTATATGGTCACCCCTCCTTTAAAAATGTTGGTTTTATTTACTGCATTCTAGCATGTAAACTGAAACATGGTTGACTGTAACTTGAAAATGAGCCAATCAACATGTGGATTTTTTCTCATTAACTTGTTGGGCTAGGATGGCTCTATAAACAAGTAAGGTTTCAAAAGTTTTGTATGTGTAGTTTTTGTGGGAGCAGGTAAAAGGTTACTATTGTCGCCTATGGAAAACATTTAGTGGAAAGCTCCCTATAGCAAAAGTAGACCACTATCCTGTTTTCAGTCAATACATACTACAGTATAGCTCCAATATATCGCGGTAGTCAGGGTCCATAGCCCGAAAACCGCGATGTGGTCGGAGCGCGATATAAGTCGCGGTAGTTTGCCGAGATACCAATACAAGTCGCGGTGATAGTTTGGTGAGAACCGTTTATCAATCCACACTAATGGCTGTCAGTAATGCTATCGGCCGTATTTCACCATTAAAGTAGGTTCAGAATTACTCAGTGACAGAACAAACAAAGGGGACTGTGTCTACCAATTAACTTACGTTCGAGAACAGCTTAAAATCTGCATCTGAAAACATGTGATTGCTAAAATGTCAAAACAGGACGCCATTTTGGATTTGTGGGTTCCCCTGGTCGTCTGTAACGGGTGACGGCCAAGGGGCGCAACTACAATAAGCGCTTAAGCAATTCTAGTTGTTTCCCTTGGCTTGCCAGATCTCAGAATCATTAAAAGTAGCGGTTGGAAAAAAATTATTTAACGTCTACCACGGGCCGAAAAACTATACAACAACAAACTATCATTTTATTGTTTTGATTTCTGGCAAGTGTAAAAAAAATCGTCTACAACTGTCAGTCTTTTTTAGTCCTTAAATACGGTAAAACTAGACCAGTAAGTAAATTGCAATAATTGCTGCACTGTCAATTGAGAGACAAACCATCTGTGTATTTATTACGGTTCAGGTATGACACTATTGTTAATCCCTGTCATATAATTGCCACCCTGCGGTGCATGTCGATAAGGTGTGAAAATATGGTCAAGTTATGTCTCTAATTGGCGTTTATCTTCCAATCATAAAATTTAATCCACAATCAATGTGAAAATGATTTAATCGCTCCTCAGACAATAAGCTACATCTAACGGTAGATGTTTGCACAATAAAAAAAGACTTTTCTGCGATGTTGTGAATGGTTATGTTTTGGCGCCAAATAGCAGACGCTGGGCGGGAAAAGTCAAAACGCTGTTGGCGCCTGGTTTAACCTGGTTTTAAATAAACTTTAACAACTTAAAACTCTATTTTTTTTTTATTTATGAATTTTTAAGGAAAAAAAAAAACGGGATCCACGGCGCGACCGCGATAGATTGGACATCGCGAAATATCGGAACGCTATATATTGGAGCTATACTGTATTTCCACACATTTGTAGGTTCTGTCCAATTCTGTTTCATAAAATGTATCCTCATGGCATGTATTTTGCCATAGATACTGTAAAAATGTGATGGTAATGCTAAGTTAGGTATAACTGGATGTATTTGATAAATTTTTGCCTCTGACCTATGTTCTTGGGAGGGGGGGTGCTTTGAAGCCATGTAAATCAGTTTTTATTGATGTGTTTGGAAAGGAGACCTGCAGTAATTGTATTTGCACAAACACAAGAAAGAATCTACTCCATCTGGAATATAAGTGGAAGGTTTCATGGCACTAGGACTATGTCTCAAACCAAAGCAAAACTTCAAAATTGTCTCTCCAAACAGCCCGCTGCAATATCCGGATAAGTTTTCTCATCCGTTATAAGTTCTATTTTGTTGTATTCATGTGAAAGGAAGTGAACAGATATATTCAGCTATTCCTCATGGCATTAAGGCATTTATAAACATTTCTTGGCATTTTTGTCCTCAAAATATCCTCAAAATGCCATTTTTTACTTTAAATATGGGGTGTAGGTGTGAAAATAGCCATAAAAATGAGTATTGGTGCTATTTAGGCATAATTCTGTGCATTTTAGGATTGAATTGTTCCAAAGACATTGGAGAAGAACCACTGAAGCAAGCCATTGTCTGGGTTCCATTCTAGAAATAGATAAACTTTTGCGCTTGTCAAAAACTATGGTTTGTTCGGCTTTCATTCTTGAATCTGAAAGCGATAACTTGTTCGCAAACTTGAAAGATTCTGTGTGACTGAACTTTTATTATGCATGACTAAATTATTACATATGACCTAAATTTCTATTTGGCAATTCTATTGATGCAACATAAAGAAAATAAGGGTTTGGTATATGTATAGGTAGCATTACACTAAATACTGGGAGGTGCCGGGGTTTTATCACTTTGGGACAGAGCTTTTAGTTGCGTTCTAAATACCAGACTTGCTTCCATTGGATATATTTCCCATGTTTTATTTCAATGTGAGAAAATGATAGGTATAAGGGACTAAAATGATGCATGTTTTATAAATATATCTGCAAGCTCAAAGAATTTTTTTGCTGATTTTATATAGTCACCCCTCCTTTAAAAATGTTGGTTTTATTTACTGCGTTCTAGCATGTAAACAAACATGGTTGACTGTAACTTGAAAATGAGCCAATCAACATGTGGATTTTTTCTCATTAACTTGTTGGGCTAGGATGGCTCTATAAACAAGTAAGGTTTGAAAAGTTTTGTATGTGTAGGTTTTGTGGGAGCAGGTAAAAGGTTACTATTGTCGCCTATGGAAAACAATGAGTGGAAAGCTCCCTTTACACAACACTCTTAAGTATGCTAGATAAATGGCTAACTGCTATTGATAATATCAAAATGGTAGGAGTAATATTTATAGATTTCAGAAAAGCATTTGACCTAGTTGATCATGAAATTTTGTTGCCAAAACTCAAATTATATGGAACAAGAAAGCAGTCTTAAGGCGGCCAAATCCTCCGCCTCAGCCTCGATAGCGCAGTGGTTAGCGCGTTCGACTTATGATCGAGAGGTTGTGCGTTCGAATCCGGCCACCGGTATCGAGGTATGTCCCTGGGCAAGACACGTAATGACACTGCCCCACTCCACCCAGGTGTAAATGGGTAGCAGTGGTGTAAAAAGCCACTGCCTCTCTCTCGCGCGCGCGTGAAAACACCCGGAATGAGTGTTCGAGAGCGATTCAATAAGCTTGAAGCTTTCGTCGCAATCGAACTAAAATAAATTAGTATAAACTAAATCCTCCGCCACACTTTGTATCAAGGCTCAACCTTGTGACCTTCACCTGTGACCTTAAAGGCATTTATTCTTGATTCTAACACAGCGCGCCTATATAGGCAATAGAAAATAACTGTGTTTTATTCTACAACAAATCATGGCAAGGAAGAGCGTGACGAGTGACGTCATTAAAAACTGCAAATTAATGACGTCACTAGTCGATTTCCATGACGTTGGACGGTGTAACGTCATTTTCTCGCATCAAAAACGTTAGAAAAGGATATAAATGCATGTGTTTCAGTCGATAATTTGAGCGGGATTTCTTCTTACAATGGCGATAACTTGTGAGAATTTGAAGGCAACAACAGCATTATTGCCGAGTTTCAGCGTGTTAGAATCGAAATAGATCAGCTCTAGCCAGTGATTTGTTAGATAATATATCACAGTTTGTCGGTCAGTTGTAAGTATACAAATCACGCGCGCTACACGCTTGTGCTTTGTCTACTTTACAACTGACCTCCAAACTGTGATTTATTACTCAACAAATCACAGCTAGAGCTGATCTATTTCTTAATTATTGAGGACTATCAGCTCATTACATAATATTATGTAGCCCTCAGTGTTGACTAAAGAGGAGTCCTCTGTCTGCAACAGGTAAGAGGCTTTCTTGGGGAAAATCAATAATTGACTACCGTATTCGCCCTAATTACCGCACCGTGCGCTTAGTTTTTTCAAAATCGTGTCAAAAAATCGTGGTGAAAAATCAACCTATTAAGCGCACACAAATTAAAGTGTGTATTAGAGCTGTCGAATGAATTTGACAGAAATGCAGTTGCTTTGCCTTCACTGTTGAAGAAATAACGGTAAATTTTTATAGATTTCCTGTGAAAGCTTCAATGGGAGGTTACTGTAAGGTGGGCGTTTATGCATATTTTTTCAAAAATAGCTTTGGTGTGTGCTTATAGGAGCATGTGCAGTAATTAGGGCGAATACGGTAACTGTTAACTACAGTGTAGTACTTATTGATTTTCCTCTTAAGTGCCTCAGTCAGGGGATTCAACAGGAGCTACTTATCACCCTATTAAAGGGACCTTTGATCTGCTATAGACAGTATATCACAGGGGGCAATAAAACAATTATGGACACATGGTGTGTCCTACTGTCTAAGAATAAATGCCTTTAACCTTAAGTTGGCATGGTTTATTTATGGTTCTGCACATCAGCTCACTGTGGGGTATATTTCACAAAAGTTTTAATGAAAATCCTTCCAGGGGTAAAAGAGATATGGAACGGACACAAAACTCAAAGTTTCAAACTCGTGACCTTCAACTGTGGCCATGACCTTGAGTCAGCATGGTTTATTTATGTGTTATGTACATCAGCTCACTGATGGGGACATGTGACCAACGTTTAATGAAATTCCTTTGAAGGGTAAAGGAGATATGGAACGGACACAAAATTCAAAGTTTCAAACTCGTGACCTTCATATGTGACCTTGACCTGGTGTCAACATGATTTATTTATGGGCTCTGCACATGAGCTCACTGAGGAGGATAATTGACCAAAGTTTAATGAAAATCCTTTGAGGGGTAAAGGAGATGATTCCTCTGCGAAATTTGTTCTAAAACAAGCATAAAGTTCTTGAACTTTTGATGAACCTATAGAACTGTTCTGGAACTTACAGAATAATTCTTGAACTGTGGTTCTTGAACCTAGCTGAATCGTTCTCGAACACGGGTTCTAAAACTATGCGATCTAAGGAAGATTTATTCTAGAACTAAACCTGTTAATGAACTGATCTGCAAGTTCTAGAACTGTTGCCAAACAATCAAATGGTTCTTGAACAGTTGTCACAAAATCACACTAAAGTGAAAGAATAAAAATCCTCGAACTACCACTGTTCTTGAACTGTTTTTTTTTAGTTCTAGAACTGCCGTACTGATTTAAAAAAATCTTGAACTGATTTGCAAGTTCTAGACTGTTAGCCAACATTTAACTGGTTCTTGAACACTAACTATTGTCATAAAACATATTAAAATGAAACAAGAGCTGTTGCCAAGGTTGGCAAAGTATTGACCGCCCGGGAAAACCCGCCTGGGAAAACCCAGGTTTTTCCGGGCTTGGCAATACTCCCTCAACTGGGCAATACTGGGCAATACTGGGTAATATGGTTTTGGGATGGGTTTACTGAAAAGAACCTGTGTGTTTTATTGTATTATTGCTAATTTAAGTTTTCTAAATTCTTAAATGCATTGTAGAGCCATATATCAGTCATATATTGAAGAGGGCATTATATCAGACTCAGAATACATTAGTAAAATATAAATGCAAATTTGACTTTTATTTACAGCTGAACATAACAAATATGTTATCATGGTTATTTTATGATTTCACAGGTGATGCATATGCATATAAATTATGAACATCAAAACATCAACACAGTCACCATTTTGCACCCTTTGCATTTGGCAGTTTTTTTTTTTAGCCATCTTCAGTAATGTCACAAAAATTCCAAACAGGATCCTTAGGTTTCATGTTTGACAGAGAGAATGACAAAAATTACTGTTTTCCCTGAAGATTAGATTTTTGAAAAAAACTGCTCACCAACAGGTATATTAGGTTTATATTGATGGTTTAACAATAGGTATAATTACAGGTAATCCCTGGCTGTAGGTGCATGATCACAGCCTTTGTAAATGTTAGTATTATACTTTTATACTTTAATATACTCTTTTTCAGAAGTTTCACTTTTAGTTTTGAACTGGATGGAATAATGTGGGACTTTTGAATTTATAAGCAATTGATACTTAAGTCCTGATTCATATTATTTTCAGGTCAAACTAATACTTTTTTATCACCCTGACAAATGTGACACCAGTATTGCCCAGTATTGCCCGGTTTTACCCAGTATTGCCCGGGTTTTCCCAGTATTACCCGCCGGGCTGGGCAATACTCATAAAACCTGGGTTTTTGCCAACCATGGCTGTCACATGACAGCATAGCTCGCCCGTTTCGTGCCTTCAAGATATAAGGTAAAACTATTGAACCATAAAATATAGATCACACTCACCTACATATATTTTGAGGCCAATCATCAGGTCACATGGAACATATATTCCAGATATTTCATTTCAGAATCAAATTGTGTCTGAATTATAAGGCTAATCATTGAACTATGAAAATAGGTCCCACTGACCTAGATATATTTCTATGTCAGTCATCTGGTCACATGGAACTGCAGATATGAAGTTTCTCCATCCAATAGTATTCAAGCTATAAGTCAAAGTCACTGAACCATGTAATATAGGTCACACTGACCTAGATATATTTTGAGGTCAATCATCTGGTTGCATTGAAGTAATATCCAAGGTATAACATTTCGTTATCAAAATATTATTCAAGAAAATAGGCAAAATCACTGAACCATTGAATAGGTCACAATGACCTAGATATATTTTGAGGTCAATCAGTAGGTCACATGGAACTAATAATCAAGGTATGACATTTCTTTATCAAATATTATTCAAGATAATAGGCAAAATCAGTGAACCATGAAATATAGGTCACACTGACCTAGATATATTTAGAGGTCAATCATGGGATCACATGGAACTAATAACCCCGGTATGACATTTCTCCTTCTAATAGTATTCAAGATAATAGGCAAAGTCACTGAACCATGAAATATAGGTCACAGTGACCTAGATATATTTTAAGGTCAATCATGGGGTCACATGGCACTAATATCCAAGGTATGGCATTTCTCCAACAAATATTCTTCAAGCTTTAAGGCAAAACCAGTGAACCATGAAATATAGGTCACAGTGACCATGATATATTTCGAGGTCAATCATGGGGTCACATGGTACTAATATCCCAGGTATGACATTTCTCCAACAAATAGTCTTCAAGATATAAGGCAAAATCACTGGACCATGAAATATAGGTCACAGTGACCTAGATATATTTTGAGGTCAATCATGGGGTCACATGGTACTAATATCCCAGGTATGACATTTCTCCAACAAATAGTCTTCAAGATATAAGGCAAAATCACTGGACCGTGAAATGTAGGTCACCATGACCTTCACCCTTTTACACTTGAACCAATGTCACATGGTTGGCTGATATATAACCAATTGTATTAATAACTTGTTAGCATAATGGAAACGTATATAACAAATTACAAAGGTGTCCTCCATTTTGACCCCTAGCCCCACCCATCCGTCCTCCCAGGCATGAACCCAGGGGTGTGTTGTCTTGGAATCTCAGAAGACACGCCCGGGTATCCAAGTTGTAGCATATGAATCCTTTGTGACGAGTGTCTGTTGAGGTATTAGCAATTCAAAAACTTTAACACAGTTTTACAGAGGTGTTCTAGATTTTGACCCCTAGCCCCACCCCAGGGCATGAACCCAGGGGTCTGTTGTCTTTGACCATCAGAAGACCCTCCCAGGTACTTAAGTTCCAAATATGAGTGCTCTGTGAAGAGTGGCTGTTGAGATATAAGCATCTGAAAAACTTTAACACGGTGTGACGGGAATGCACACACGCACAAATGAGGTGACAAAAATAGCTCTCCATGTACTTCGTACAGGCGAGCTAAAAATAAAAATTCTAGAAAAACACAGTTCTTGAACTGATTTGTAGGTTCCAGAAACAATAATTCAATCTTCAACATCTGAGGTTAATAATGACCAGAGTGCATGGAAGCTCTGAAAGCTCTGGTTCTAGAATTGTACTAGTTCTTGAACAGTTCAAAATTTGTAAAACTTCACAACAGGACATTCAAGCTATTTATAGACTCACAGTCAATACCTGGAAATTTGATCTAGCATCAACATGTCATGATGACCCACAAGCTGTGATGTCATTTAAGTCTAATGCAGTGCATTATGGGATTTAAAAAATGGCTTCCAAAAAAGAACAAATACAGCAAATACAGCAGTGGTATTTGAAAATTGGATTTAAAATTACTCTCAGTTGAGAAAAATAACACAATATTTGCATTGTTTCTTTTGGATATATGAAGATGCTACTTTTCTATTGGTTTGTAGCAAATTTTAGAACTACAGCCACACATAAATGTTGACATTTTTTTTTTGGGGGGGGGGGGGGGGGGGGGGGGGGGCTTACCAGAAGCACAAGCATACAAATCAAGACTGAAGATGCAGTAGCAGAGAAAAATCCCCTCCCTTTCTTTGTTATGATGAAAGATGCATGGGACTAAACATTTTATTCTTTAACAATGCCACAATGCCTATAAGAACTTCAAGGTGCTTGTAAATGCACAGGGTTGTGATGAATAAGAGACAGCTAACACAATTTTGAATTTGAATTTAGCTGACATAAATAGGAAAGAATAAATGAAAATCTCACAAATAATTCAGGGAAAAATATCTAGTTTCAAAAGTACTGTACAGTTTTGAATTTTACAGTCCTTTTCAAGAACGACATCACCATTTTGAAAGTGGGGAAAAATAGTACATGTATATACCAGTATATGTCCTTTGACTGTAATTCTTTGTTGTTACATTAGTGTTTTATTGAAGAATAATAATTCTTTTGTGTCTGTGGTCTTTATTATCATGAATGTTAGCATAATTATTGGACCAGTCCATAATTTAGTTCTTGAACTAGTCCTTGAACTTTACATGGTTGTTCTAGAACTAGAAGTTCAGACCTTCATAAAAATCTAGAACAAATTCTAGAATTGTTCTAGAGCAGACTCTAGAAAACCATTTAAGATTCAATTACTATTCTAGAACTAGTTCTAGAACTGTTCTAGAATGATTTCTTTAATTCAAAAACTAGGTTCAAGAATTGCTCAAGAACTACTCTTGATTTTCTTGACAAATTCTAGAATTGTTCCAGAACAAATTCTAGAATACATTCTAGAATTTAACTTTGTTCTAGAATGGCCATTTAATGTTCAAGAACAATTCTAGAACTAGTTGCAGAACTGTTCCAGAATCATTTCTTGAATTCCTCGTAGGGGTATAATAATTGAACGAACAAAAAATTCATAATTTTAAACTCATGACCTTCAAATGTGACCTTAACCTTGAGTCAACATGGTTCATTTATGGGTTCTGCTCATCAGCTCACTGAGGGGGATAATTGACCAAAGTTTAATGAACATCCTTTGAGGGGTACAGGAGATATGGCACGGACAAAAAATTCAAGGTTTTAAACTTGTGACCTTCAAATGTGACCTTGACCTTGAGTCGGCATGGTTCATTTATGGGTTCTGCACATCAGCTCACTGAGGGGGATATTTGACCAAAGTTTAATGAAAATCCTTTGAAGGGAAAAGGAGATATGGAACGGACACAAAAATCAAACTTTTAAATTCTTGACCTTCAAATGTGACCTTCACCTTCAGTGGGCATGGTTTATTTATAGGTTCTGCACATCAGCTCTCTGAGAAGAATATTTGAACAAAGTTTAATGAAAATCCTTCCAAGCATAAAGGAGATATGGAACGGACATGAAATTCTAAGTTTCAAACTCGTGACCTTCAACCGTGACCTTGACCTTGAGTCGGCATGGTTCATTTATGGATTCTGCACACCAGCTCACTGAGACGAAAAATTGACCAAAGTTTAATGAAATTCTATCGAAGGGTTCAGGAGATACGGAGCGGACAAGAAAGTGTTATGGACAGACAGACGGACAGATGGACGAACGGACAGACGAAGGCCATTCCTATAATCCCCGCTCTGCTTCGCAGCGGGGGATTAATCAGTGAAGAAACTTCCACATGGTTTAAAACATACCTAACTCATAGACAACAGCAGATTTCTTTGTATAACAAAAAAGTTAAAGTCTGTAACATATTGGGTTCACTAAGGTTCTATTTTGGGAGAATGTAGGACAAAACGTCCCATGCCATTTTTGACCAGGTGGACAAAACGTCCCATGTCATTTTTTCAGGGTGGACAAAATGTCCCATCATTTTTTCAGGGTGGACAAAACGTCCCACATGATTTTGACAGGGTGGACAAAACGTCACATGCTATTTCGATAGGGTGGACAAAACGTTCTATATTCATGAGGCGGTGTAAGTGAGGAGGAAGGGATTTGGAAGGATATGCGACAATATAATCCCATGAACACTACAAAAATGAATGTGGAAATATAGTTAGATGCTTTTATTTACTAAACATGACGATGCAAACACATTTATTAAAGAGCACATGGTTAAGAGCACTTTTTTTTACATAAAAGACTTTTTATGATGATAGCACATGTAAGAAAATGTGTACAACTTAACTTACTCTGTTCAGCATTTGAAACAATAAAATAATAGTATCTGAAACACACTTTTCACCAATTATTTCATTACTTGATTCATTACTGGACAATTCCTTTTTATTAAGTATACTTAGTCAAAAAAGTAACTATACCAACTTTCGGGTGAAACTCACTAGATATCTGGCAGCTATTGAGGTAAATTTGGCTGTAGACATTTAAATCGGACGTTTAGCTAGAGAATGCTCAAACTTGTATTTGCCCATACCTTTCTGCTCCAGAGTTGTCTTGCAATATGTGCCAAGAAAGATTTTGGTAGAAAATGGACATTGCGCATGCGCAGAAAGCTCTTTTTGCCTAAGATGGAAGACAATATTCTCTGAACATCGGATAACACTTTACTTTTACAACATCTGATGATCTTGCATTATAAGCGAGGTTTTAATTTGTGAAATTCTCAAATTATCTCCCTTGCAATTAAAAATATAGCAATTTTCAAACTGCTGTAATTTTTATTCCTGTCAATCAATTTTTGCCATTTGTTCAAAAAACGCTTTGTGTCCACCATTGCTGTTCATCATGATGGTAAAAAATACAGAAAATTCATGTAGCATTATCGATTGCGATTTTCTATGGAGTTCCCATTGAAAGCAGCATTTGCACACAACTTCCAATAATTCAGGTCAATATGCCATAGCCTATTTCTTGTAGCTGATGCAACTAAAGTTCCAAATCTTTTGTGAATAGATGCAAATGGTATCTAAAGAAATGTAACATGTATCAAATTTTAGAAATGTAGGGTACAGGGAAATTTTGTGATGTTAAATCATAGCATGTTTTAATGATTTTCTCTGCCAAAATGACACAGTGACCCCTTGGGTGTTTAAAGCAATAGTCTACGATGATGTGTGTACGAAAACAAAAACTAATGGTGCTTTTGCATGGAAAATGAGTCTTCTTATCAAAACATAACAAATTTTGTGTAGTTTTTATCTGTAGTAGCCATAGTAACAGAAGCAATTTTATGTATAGGAACTTTTTTGACTGAGTATAAAATGATTCCTTTTTAGAGAACTAAACTCTACCTTCTAATAGACTATCATGGGACGTTTTGTCCACCCTGTCAAAATAGCATGGGATGTTTTGTCCACCCTGTAAAATTGTGTGGGATGTTTTGTCCACCCTGAAAAAGTGATGTGGGACGTTTTTCCCTATCTGAAAAATGATGTGGGACGTTTTGTCCACCCTGAAAAAATGATGTGGGACATTTTGTCCACCTGGTCACAAATGGCATGGGACGTTTTGTCCATTATTATTCCTTCTTTTCATAAATGATTTACCACTTTACATGAAGGATATATATGCTGAACTGTATGCCGATGACACCACATTATTTGATATTCAAGGATCTACAACTGGTATTGAGCAGAATTTACAGCAAGCTACATGTATAAATAAACTAAGTATATGTGGTGTAAATGCAATGGTATGGTTGTAAATACAGAAAAGACTAAACTGATGTTGATAACAACATCCCAAAGAAGGCAGAGAATGGAAAATGAAGGCTTGACTCTTAAATACATAAATGATAATTTAGGTACAGTGAGCCATGAAAAAGTTCTGGGAGTTTTTGTAGACCATAACTTGTCATGGTTGGAACATGTGAAATATCTCTCTAAGAAAATCAGTTCAAGCATTTGGCTTCTTTCAAAAATAAAGAATTTTTTATCTCTTTCACACAGAGTGCAGTGTTACAAATCCTACATCCAGCCCCATATAGATTTCTGTAACATTGTCTGGGGTAATACATCTGAAAGTAATAAAACTAAGAACATAAGATTACCAAAAGTTGCTTGCCGTGTCATTTTAGACTATAAAGTAGAAAGTATTACAGAAGCTATGAGCACACTTGGAATTATGTCTATTTTTGACAGAATATTTCTCAGAAAAGCAAAATTAATGTTTAAGGTTTACAATGGTTTGGCCCCTACTATATTTCTGAACATTTTGTGCTAATAAGAAGGCAAATCAAACTATACCATCCCTCAGATCAACTACATCTGGGTGTTTTATCCCACCAAAACCAAAGAAAGAGCTCTTTAAACAGTCAATGAGATACTCTGGGTGCCTTATAAGTTATATGGAATATTCTTTACCAGACAGTATCAAGCAGTCGTAGTCAGCTGAAGCTTTTCATAGACAAGAGGGCCCAGAGGCCCTGATTCGATCACCTGAATGTCAGTGTCTCTAGCACATTCTATTTTTAGCTCTGGTGGCCATCTTGTTGATCAGAGTGGAACAATCTTAGCTATTTTGGTAGGGTGTCACCTAGGCAACATTCCTTTGAAGTTTGAATCAAATTGACCCAAGGGTTTTGGAAGAGTTTGCATTTGAAGCAAATTTACGTTTTTCTATTTTTAGCTCTGGTGGCCATATTGTTCATCGGAGCGAGACCATTTTAGCTATTTTGGTAGAGAGTCATCTATGCAACATTCCTATGAAGTTTGAACTTAATTGGCCCAAGGGTACAGGAGGAGTTGTCGTTTGAAGATTTTTTCTATTTTTAGCCCTAGTGGCCATCTTGTTTATCAGAGTGGAATGATTTTAACTGCATGTATTTTGGTAGGGAGTCACCTGGGCAACATTCCTGTGAAGTTTGAAGCAAATTTACAATGTTTTTTCTATTTTTAGCTCTGGTGGACATTTTGTTCATCGGAGCGGGATCATTTTAGCTAATATGGTAGAGGTTCAACGACATAATATTCCTGTAAAGTTTGAATCAAATTGGCCCAAGGGGTAAGGAGGAATTGTCGTTTGCAGAATTTTTCTATTTTTAGCTCTGGTGGCCACCTTGTTAGTCAGAGCAGAACAATTTTAGCTATTTTGGTAGGGAGTCAACGACATAATATTCCTGTGAAGTTTAAATAAAATTGGCCCAAGGGTTGAGGAGTTCGCGTTTTGACTTAAAATTACAAAGTTTTCTGTTTTTAGTTTTAAACATTTATTTCCACAAACATTTGAACATTCAAGCAAATAAACAGAGTCAATACAAAATTTTAGGATCAGAACGAAAGCAGTAGCTTATTTAGTTCCTTTCCTAACCTTTTTCTTGTTTTTAGCTATGGCGGCCATTTTGCTCATCAGAGCGAAAACGTTTTAGCTATTTTGGTAAATCTAAGCAACATTCCTTTGAAGTTTGAATGAAATTTGCCCAAGGGTAAAGGAGGAGAAGTCGTTTGAAGAATTTTTCTATTTTTAGCGTTGGCAGCCATCTTGTTAGTCAGAGCGGAATGATTTTAGCTATTTCTTTAGGGAGTCACCTATGTAACATTCCTGTGAAGTTTGAATCAAATTGGCCCAAGGGTTAAGGAGGAGTTTGTGTTTGAAGCAAATTTACTATGTTTTCTATTTTTAGCTATGGCAGCCATTTTGCTCATCAGAGCAGAACCTTTTTAGCTATTTTAGTAGATGGTCCCCTAAGCAAAATCCCTTTGAAGTTTGAATAAAGTTTGAAGATTTTTTTCTATTTTTAGCTCTGGTGGCCATCTTGTTTGTCAGAGCACAACGATTTTAGCTATTTTGGTAGGGAGTCATTTGGGCAACATTTCTGTGAAGTTTGAATCAAAGTGGCCCAAGGGTTGAGGAGGAGTTTGTGTTTGAAGCAAATTTACGATGTTTTCCTATTTTAGCTATGGCGGCCATTTTGCTCATCAGAGTAATACCGGTTTAGCTATTTTAGTAGAGGGTCACCCAAGCAACATTCCTATGAAGTTTGAATTAATTTGGCCCAAGGGTACAGGAGGAGTTGTCGTTAAAGAATTTTCTATTTTTAGCTCTGGCGGCCATTTTGTTCACCGGAGTGGAAACGTTTTAGCTATTTTGGTAGAGGGTCACCTGTGCAACATTCCTATAAAGTTTGAATGAAATTGGCCTTAAGGTACAGGAGAAGTTGTCGTTTAAAGATTTTTCTATTTTTAGCTCTGGTGGCCATCTTGTTCAGTGGAGCGGAACAATTTTAGCTATTTCTGTAGAGGGTCACCTCAGCAATATTCCTATGAAGTTTTATTGAAATTGGCTCAAGGGTTAAGGAGGAGTTAGCATTTAAAGCAAATTGTTGACGCCGCACGACACACGACGGACGACAGACAATGACAGATGCTAAAAATGCATCAAATGGTTGACTTGTGATTAATCTCAAAGACGAGTACATAGACTGATATATATAGTTTGTAAATGTTAGTGTACATGTAACTGTCTTAACACGCACACACATGCACATAGGCATGCACTCATTATGCACATACACACATGAGTTTCATTGTTTTTTTATCTTCTTTCTTTCCTGACAGCTACCTGTATTTATTTTAGCTGAATTGTTTGTTTGTTTTGTTTGATTTGAGGTTTAACGTCCCCATCAACACTGTTAAGGTCATTTTGAAGATGTTGCTTCCAATTTTGTGGGACTAAAATTTACCCGACATTGAGATGAAATGACATCTCAAGCCCAGTCGCCCAATGAAACCAATAGGGTTTATTAACATGGACGGTCCGCCTCGCACTGCGGTTCCTGGACAGGCTTAGATCCTCTAAGCGGTTTACCAGTCCTAGTGTGCGGACCGGATTAGCTCTGCGTGGAAGCATCATGCAGCCCATATATTTCTTCAAGCCCCTATGGGCGGGGGCCGATTTTAGTAGCATTTGTACATTATGTTTTAATGCTTGTGTAAATATTATAAATGTTTTGAGGGCCTCATGGTAGATTAGCTCCTATGCTAAATTTGTAAAGACTTTACTTACTTACTTACTTACTTAGCACTCAGACATCACAACCATAAACCATTGTACACTGGTGGACTCTCCCATTGCTATATGTTGGACAAGTCCATTTGTCATATAAGGGGTGTCAGACTTATTTTTTCGTTTCTATTCTATTTTTGACAGAAAATTCTGTTAGCAAATAGTGCAGGCCCTGATCAGATGCCAAATTCTGCGGTGTCTGATTTGGGCCTGCAAGGCTTGCCAAGGTACCCCTTTAGGGTTTTCCCCCATGCAGTAGGTAACAAGTAAGACTAGTGTGGCTATAAATAGTCATTACCTTGATTTTGTATGAACACTGTTTGCAAGGTTTAAACTGAGATACATGTAGCATGTCAAGAAGAAACCTTGTAAATTGTAAGAAAGTTCTAGCAACTATAGTTGCTGAGATCCCAAGGGTAATAGTATAATCTGACAGAGTAAATGGAGAGAAAAATACAGTTCAAAGTCACAGATCAAGGTGTATGCAAAACAGCGTGTAAAGAAGAAGCATTAAGTAAAGTTTGAAGAATAGCAACTACAGGTGCTGAAATTACAAGCATTATGGTGCAATCTGACAAAGCCAGTGAAGATATAAACACTGGCCAAGGTCATTGAGTCAAGATTTACACTGAGTCAACATGTTAAGCAGAAACATTATTTGTGTGTAATTTGGAGATTCTAGCAACCATAGTTGCCGATAGCCACTCAATAGAGTGGGAAATATAGGTCAAGAAATATACTAAGTCTGCATGTAAAATAGAAACATTATTTCAAGTCTGAAGGTCCCAGTAAGATCCTAAGGGCTGATATAATCTGATAATGTCAATAGAGCATCACATATAGGTCAAGGTCAGGTGGTCAAAGTGTGCTGAGCGAGCATGTCACAAAGAAACATTGTGTAAAGTTAAATATTCTGGCAACTATAGTTGTTGAATTCCAAAGGGTTCTGACATAATCTGATAAAATCAATGGAGCATGAAATATAGGTCAATTGTCACAGGGTCAAAGTGTATGCCAAGTCATGGAGAAACATTATATGAAGGTTCTAAGATCCCAAGGATTATGGTATAATCTGACAAGTCAAAAAAGCATTAACCCCTTTTTTACCAAATGGAATCTTCCTGCTTGTATATAGCAGGAGTCTATTTCGAAATTTAGGGGTGTTAGGTTGTGTTTTCATCAAAATTCATCAGGAAAATGGCTGTACTTTTTGCAAACAGTGGAGGCCCTGATCAGAAGCCGCGTTCTGCAGCGTCTGATCTGGGTCTACACTGTTTGCCTGGGTACCCATTTTGGGGTATTTTTATAACCTGTTACAGTTATAAAGTCACATACCGCCATTGAGTTTCAAAGTGAGGCTATAGAAAATAACTTGTTTAGGTTATATCACAAGTTCTTTAGGATTATGTTAAATTGAAAAATACGAAAATATTAACGTGAATGTGTTAATATTCTCGTCACCCCACTCTTGTTTGAAACACGTGCGTACAACTTTTTAGACGGTGCGTACAAAAAATTTCGATTCCAATCATCAAATTAAAGGCTTCTTTCCATTTTAAAATTGTCGCCATATGCGGCAAAATTGCAATAAGGTGGGAATTCAAGTTTTAAAACCATTAATTTTACCATTTTGGCGCTCAAAATCCACTCAAAAAACGATTTTTTCTGAATGAAAACTTGACCGTGTTGACGAATCCACCATCTTGTTAGAAAGAGTGCTTCTCATGGAATCTCGCTATAACGTTATCATGATGCAAAATGACGCGAATTTCAAAAAAGACGAGAAAAACTAGGCCGATTTTTACCCGATTCTCGAAAAACCAAATATAACGCAAATGAGTTATTTTTTTTTAACTTGTTCAGGTTATGCACCTGACTGTAAATGGGTTAAAAATATAGGTCAAAGTCACTGTGTCAATACCAACACCGTCCCAATTACAGTATCGGTTTACGCAATCTTTTATCTTGGATAAGGTTTCGTATTAAAAATGATAAATATGCTCAAACTTTCTGTGAAACTACCTATCCACCTTCCAAATTGATTCTCGGAAACAAAATCATAGTATTTTAGGACCTAAATGCTGCTGGGGACTGAGTTTTTAGGGACGGAGTTGTCTGTGAAGTCCTCACCGTTGTCTCATCTCTGCGGTAGTTTGATTATTTGTGTTCACAGAGATGTTGCACTGATGATTTAGGAGGCCTTCATGCGGACTAAACAAATTATTTGTCTAAATCGCGACGGAAGTAAGGGCGCGGATTGTGGCCACGTAAAATCGATTTAAGCCCCCCCCAGTGGAATTCCTTTCTGCTGACCGTTCCAAGGCAGTTTTTCTGTTGCGGTTTATTTTTGTTGTGGTTTGTCTTTGGGTGTTTGTGTCACTTATATAATTTTATTTTGGATAGCCTATTGGCCATTTTGTGGGAAAGTAACTGTCTAACCCGAGATATCTGGCTGTAGTGACCTACAGCCAGAGAAATTCCACACTTGAAAACCCCAATATTGCCGATCCTTCCAAGGATCGAGAGGGTGTGGACTCCTTCAAACCCGGTTGGGTGCGTTTATATATTAATGTGTGTGATTTTCCTAACACAGGCCTCTTCAATACATATTTTTGCACTATTGTAATTAATTACCTAAAGATTCCTTGTTTACAAAAAGTATTCCTCCTCACTTGAATTTGATCGTGTGAAAAAAAATCGCCACATTTGTTTACAAACTTGAACTCTGGGTAATAAAGGTCATGCGATGAAACACGTAAGCGGTGTAGAGGTAAAAATTTATACCGACCTAATTCGACCGATTTTGACAGATGGCGGGAATATTATATCTATCTCTTCCTTTTATACTAAGTCAGTCACATTTGGCCATTCTCTGAGTTGGATTGGTGGTTAAATTTAGCTTTAAAAAAGGAGGACCCTGGATGAGTCCTTAAAACTATTTACAATCTGATTAACAGAAGTATACTAAAATGCATACCTCTGAGTCCCGATCTTTGAACTCATCTGCGGACTTGGCATCTACCGCAGACGAGGGAGGACTATTCCACTGAGGAATAATTCTGGGAAAAAATGAATGATTAAGGGCATCACTATAGGCCAGGTACCTGCGATATTGTGTTATTTGCTTTTTTGCCGTCGCTTGAGTTGAAGTAGAAATGAAAATCACTACCTTAACCTCCCTACTATCGGTTCACACTGATGAGTTGCACGGAGATGCTGCACTGATGAGTTAGGAGGCCTTCATGCGGACTGAACAAATTATTTGTCTTAATCGCGACGGAAGTAAGGGCGAGGATTGTGGCCACGTAAAATCGATTTAAGAACCCCCCCCCCCCCCAGTGGAATTCGTTTCCGCTGACCGTTCAAAGGCGATTCTTCTGTCGCGGTTTATTTTGTTATGCTTTGTCTTTGGGTGTTTGTATCGCTTATATTATTTGATTTTGGATAGCCTTTTGGCCATTTTGTGGGAAAGTAACTGTCCTTTTGGCTTTCCGCTGTTGGTGTTTCCGTTGGAGTATGTTGCTTCATGTTTGTGTTTCTTTCCCTTTGGTGTCTCTGATAGGAGCTGTGGGTTAATTAATTGTACCGGTTCCTGAACATTGCCTCTATTTCTATTTTGAACCCGTGTAAAGCTTTAGGACCTGGTGAGCTTCATCCTAGAGTTCTGAAGGAACTAGCCAATGAGTTAGGTCCAGATTTTGCTTATCTTTTCCAACAGTCTCTCGATACGGCTGAAATCCCCAAAGAATGGCTCCTTGCGAACATCTGCCCACTTTTCAAAAATGAAGACAGGGCGTTTGCTCGTAATTATCGCCCGGTGTCACTGACCTGTGCTCTATGTAAATTGCTTGAACACATAGTCTGCTCAAACATCATGGCCTACTTTGATGAGCATAAACCTTTGTCAGAGAGACAACATGATTTTAGGAAAAGGCATAGTTGCGAAACTTAGCTCAGCACGGTTATTAATGATTGGGTAAAAATCTTGGACAAGGGGGGAGGGGGGGGGGGCAGGTGGACACATTTATTTTGGACTTCGAGAAGGCTTTTGACACCCCACCTCATGAACTACTTAAATCCAAATTATTTGGTAATGGAATTAGGAGGAAGAATCTCAAATGGATAGATTCCTTCCTTTGCTACAGAAAACAGCGTGTTGTTGTTCATGGTGAATCTTCAGTATAGGCACCAGTTTATCTGGGGCCCCACAAGGGACTGTTCTTGGTCCGCTGCTATTCTCCCTGTACATTAATACTATTTCCACTGACATTGAGTCAGACATAAGACTGTTCGCAGACGACTGTGTTTGGTATCGGGAAATCAGAGCTACAGAGGACTTAATGAAACTTCAGAAGGATATAGATAGATCAGGATGTTGGGCACGAAAATGGGACATGAGATTTCAGCCTGTTAAATGCAATGTTATGAAGATAACTCGGAAGGGAACAAATAAAATTGGGGCTTCATACACTTTAGAAGGAACGGTCCTCGAAAATGTGACTTGGTGTGACAATCACACACGATTTGAGATGGAATACACACATGAGCAATGTGTACTAAGGCGAATAGAACACTTGGTTTCCTGAGGCGAAATCTTCACCAGTGTCCTCAGGATGTGAAGGAGACAGCATATAAGGGACTTGTTTACCCAGTCTTGGAATATGGAGTTGCATCTGGGACCCAAATGGAGTGGCCCTTAATGAAGAAATTGAAAAAGTTCAGAATAGAGCTGCTAGATTTGTAACAAGCAATTTATGCTTTGAAACGCATGACTGAAATTCTAGGAACATTAAGATGGGGGTCTCTCAAGAATAGGAGAAGAGACAGTAGGCTTATTTTCTTATACAAACGTCTAAAGGGTGCTGCCAACATTCCAACAGATGGCCTTGTTTCCCCAGCTAGTCACTGTAGAAAACACCATTCATTGACGTTTCAGACCCTTGCTGCAAGAACTGACCTTTATAAAGAAGTGTTCTTCCCCCGAACCATTAGAGATTGGAATGCCCTTCCCGATTTGATTATTTCGACAGCTGAAGGTGCTGAGGATTGTGTGGCTAAGTTTACCTCTTTGGTTAGAGCTAGGGACTAACTTCCCATATCACAGGTCCTGGTGTATGAGTGTCATTTGACGTGTCACCAGTAACAATTTTGATTCTGAAAATTGTCATTTGGGGAGGTAAATCGGCGGAGCCGTAAAACGTAATTTGCGATCGTAAAACCGACGATTTACCTCCACAAATGACAATTTTCAATACAGTTATCACCACTCTAATGCATTTATTCATTTGATTTGTTACAAAATGTCCTACTTGCACAAAACTGCAAGCACTGCGAGCTGCGTAAACCCAAATACCAGCCAATCAAAAACGTTTCTTGATCAGTTCTGGTTTCTGACAGTATATCGCAGAATATACCGTCGCAAATGTTCGACGTTATAGAATCAGACGTCGCGATACATACGCGAGTGCATTATAATTATGAATACTAAAAAGGACAGGTCCAAGTACCGAACCTTGTGGGACACCAGATAAAAAAGGGGCGCTTGGCCATCAAGTGCAACTTTTTTGTGTGCTATGAGCTAATCTACGTATTTGTGGATCCTCTTATCTCACAATATTCCAGTTTGTACAATAGCCTTCTGAATGGTACCGTGTCAAAGACCTTGGTAAAGTCCATGATAATAAAGTCAGTCTGTTAGTGGCCACGGTTATTATGGCCGCATCCAGATTGCTTAAAATGTCATGACAAAATTTGACTTATTGGGTTTCACAAGACCTTTAGCTGCGGAAACCATGCTGACTGTCAGCAAGAATGCTCTCAAAGGCTAGATGCTTGTTAATATGACTAATTTAGTATATGCTCAATGAACAGATAAAAATGAGCTGCGCGTATTGTTCTTCTGTCTTACGAAGTTAAACAAAAAAGGTTTTAAGCGAGTCTTACGCCTGATTACACTCTTCTTGAGTCCATGTATGTTGATCTGAACATTGATTTTTGCCACTTTGTCTATGGACTAATGATTTTGGATTAACGCTTTGGTACTACGACCTAAACTACCTAATAGAAGGGAGATTCAAGGATGGACCGAGTATTGCCTCCACTCTTAGCAAGAACTTTGCGGTTTCCTTTACGCCAGGTAAAGAGGTCCTCATATGAGAGTCCTGTACTACATGTAGGTCAATTAGATCAGTGGATGTAAAAAGGAAACAGCTCAGTGAAGCCGAGGGGAAGTTCCGAAAAATTCGCAAGCGTGTTTCCTATATTGCCACAAAATTACAAACAACGCCAAGCAGACGGGAACATCCTTCGAAAAAAACTACGTGTTCTATCCTCGCGCATCATAAGTAAAAGGTATCCTTTACTTCAGGTTAAGTATTTAATTAATAAACCAAAACACTTAACCAAGAGAACAAAGAATATGTATTCATTTTAATCTTAATAAAACAGCAAGTGAATGCCATTTTAACACTGTATCCTATATGAAAAAAGCCAATGTCATTTTGAAACCATTGACATTCCTTTAGTGGCTGTTGTGGCTGAGTCCCAATCTATACCGTACAGCCTTTGAACGCCTCTGCAGTTTTGGCATTTACCACATAGGAGGGAAGACTATTCTACGGAGGAATAGTTTTATGGAAGAAGGAATCCTTCAGGCCATCACTCTAGGCCTGGTACCTACGATATTGACAGTTGTTTAATTTTGATGCCCTTGTTTGAGTTGAACTAGTCACACGATTCAGGTAGTTATCTTTATTAAGAGACACTGTATCAGAGTGTATCTTATAAAAGGAGGTAGAAAGGTGAAAGCTGTGGGTTGGGCTAGGAGTTTAAAGATGACAGTTCATGACGGGTCTCCAGCGATGGCCATTCCAACTCAACAAGCATATCTCCCAAACTACTTTTGTTCCGTCATCGCCGGCAGCTCCATCGAGCAACCGTCCACCGGACATTCTAGACCTATTGTATCTGAGTTTTGACATGGAGGTGCCAAACAGGTGCTGCATACTCAAGTTGAGGTCGAACCAATGTTTTGTATGCAACATCCCTTGTCTGCCTTGAAGCAAAAGCCAAATTACATCTTAGAAATCATAATGTCTCAGTTGCTTTGGATGTAATCTCAGAAACGTACTGACCCCAATCGAGATTGTCAGTGATGATGAGACCAAGGTATTTAGCGGATTGAACCTGCTCGTATTTATGCTGGTGTAATGAGTAGCCGAATTTAAGTGCCATGACACCCTCTTTGAGTGACATCTGGCCATACTTAACTTCATCTGCCAGTCGGCCTCCCAAAGTGCTGGGCTATTCAGGTCATCTTGTAAGATAAGGCACTCAGAAAGAGTATATATATTCCTGTACAAAACAATTATCAGCAAATAAACGAACAGATGATCTGATGTTATCCAAATACAAAAGAAAAGGACCGGTCTGAGTACCGAGCCTTGGGGGAGACCAGATAGAAGAGGGATTGGACCAGACGCTTTGCCACCCAAGTACAAATTTGTGAGCGCCTAGATGGTCATGTGCGAAACTATCTGAGTGTAGATCCTCTTATACCATAGTAATCCAACTTATACAAACAGCCTCCTGTGAGGTACATGTACCATGTCAAAGGCATTGGCGAAATCCATGATATAAATTAACAAATGGTCTTGCCATAGTCGGTTGGTAACATCACAAATGTGTCCTTGAAGTACACGGTCAATTATCTCCCGCTGTTTTTCTTTTATGGCGAAGTCTTTTTTTTTCTTCTCCAAAATGGAGCGTGATGGCTCATTGGTTAGTGCACTTGCCTCTGTTGCTAGAAGTCCCGGGTTCGATCCCCGGCAGCGGCGATAAAACTTCGGTGTCCGAACACGCTCTTTGGCATCATTTGCAGGAATGAATGTCATAAAGTGCACCTACCTTTGGATCGGGACGTTAATTGGAGAACCCCTGTGCACCGTGCAGGTTAAATAACCCTACCGTAATTACATGATTACTGTGTAGGCTTTCATCCTGCAAAACCTGAAGTGTATGTAATGTACACCTGCGAGTAATGGCAAAATGTGACCGATCGCAGTATCAGTAGAAAGAAAGAAAGATAGAAAAGAGGAGTTGCACTCGTCCTCCAACAACATCTTTTACCCGGATAATATATCGGTGGTAAAATTTAATGTTTACACCAACATGACGTCACACATTTACATACACAAAAGGTCAAACCAAACAAAATGGTGTCTTGATGAGTTTTTCTATGGCTCGACAGAAAACTTGGTCAGAAATACTGCCTTCAAACGTCAGTAAACTTGTTTCGGCGATTCAGGGGTGATTATTAATGTTTTATCAATCGATCACTTATCATGGGCTTTCATGTTATGGCAAAATCAGTTCAGAAATCACTGGAAACTCTGCCTACCTGCTTAGAAATCCAGTATTGGGGTTTTCACTATAGGTGTTCCTCTGACGTTAAAGCCGCCAAATCAGAAAATAAAAAAGGCTTTTAGAACGTCAGAGAAGGCTCGGATTAGTAACTGTCATGTTGGCTTTCCGCTATTGATGTCTCCATTAGTCCTACCTGAACCCATTCTTGGACGCACTTCAGAGATATATGGTCGAAGTCCTGGTAAATTTTCCCATCGCGTCGTTCTCATATTTGGTTTGTAGTTTGTGAACTTTTCAAAGTTTCTTCCAATACGCCTTGCATGGCCTTGTCTAGATTTCTGTAGAACTTGAGTAAAGTTTGGCATGACTTTTTAAACTCAGCAGATAACAAAATGACTGTTTCCAGGTGTTTTCTCACGCTTGCATTCCAGGAAACTGGAGAATTTGTCTTTTATTTTTTTCAAAGTCAATTTTGTTGACATCAGTCAGCCATGTTGTCCCCGGAAGTTGTTTTCGTCTACTCGCAACAAACACGGACTCTCCGCATGTAACCAGTTATTTACCCCAAACGACATTTCGCCTTCACACAACTACCTAGTCGTTTCGCCCCAAAGACGTTTCCGTTTCCCCCTGGTCGTCCCCACCCCCTCTAGTTATTTCACCCCCCCCCCACACACACACTTGTCGTTTCGCCTCCCTAGTCGTTTAGCCCCTTTCCACGGTTAAACTAATTTCCACTGAACATAGAATTTTTATTCATCCTTGCAACAGGACAGAGGTGAGAAGATGCAAATATCTATCTAACTTCCTATACTTTAACCTTGTTCCCCCAGCTGATTACATGGTTCCCCCAGCTAGGCACTGTAGAAAGGGTAACAAGACGTTTCGCCCCCAAGACGTTTCCCCCCTGGTCGTTTCCCCCCTAGTCGTTTCGCCTCCCTTTTTGGCCCCTAGTCGTTTCGCCCCCCAACCCTAGTCGTTTCGCCCCCAAAATATTTTCCTAATTTTTTTATATATATAAAAGATTTATTATCTCCATGTGTGACAGAGACAAAGGGAGAGAAAGAGTGAGAGAAGAACATGTAATTTAAATGAAATTATGATAACAGATAAGTATTACCTGTATTTGACCAATAACGTCAATCACATTGTTTATTTGATTTGACACATTAATCACGCAATTGATGCGATTAATGACGAGGTGTGAAAACACGTGCTCTTTGCAAAGTTAAATGTCTTAAATTATCGCTTAAGCACCTTTACAGGTTTTTTTTTTTTTAAATTGGTCGGTTGGTTCGTCAACAGAGTCGGTCAGCAAAGATTAATGGTGAGGTGCGAAAACACGCCCAGCCGGCACTCAACGTTGAGTCAACGTTGAGTTTCGGTTGAAATTAGGTTGATTGGTTGATCAACCTTATATCAACCTCTGTTCAACGTTGATTTATCAACACTGATTAAACTTTGGCAGTATAACGTTGAATCAACGTTGATATGCTGTTGTATATAAACAACTGATTCCGCAAAGTTGTACTTTAGTTGATATAGCTTTGCTGATTAAACGTTGAAGTCCTTATAATTTAATCAACGTTGAAATTTGGCTGACAACCAACATTTGGTTATCACGACATAATAAACAACAACAACGATATTATTATTATTATTATTATTATTGCTGTTGCTGCTACTACTTTAAAACAACACTCGCAAATACCAAAGGGCACATCATGTCGGGGCAACGTCGTATCAACGTCGTCGCATCGACGTGGATGCGACGTTACCTAAACGACATGTGCCAACTGGGATAAAAATCCAGAAGGCGCGCAGGTGCGGCTAACGATCAGGGTCTACGCTGTTTGCTTGTCAAATACCAATTATATATGGATCTGTCCAGTTTGCAAGTTTTGAATTGACTAAAGCCTGGAGTGTATGTTATGTACACCTACGAGTAAAGGTCAAATGTGATCTATCGCAGTATCAGTAGAAAGAAAGAAAGAACTTTCCCACGAAGCTCGCAGAAACAAAAATTGGCGGCGCCGAACAGAAAAAAGGTAATTAGAGTTTTATCCTAACGTACGTCGCTGGCCTGGCCACTGTTTGGCTCACCCTGCGTCTAAATACTAGTTGATGAGATGATGCTTATAAAAAACAAAAAAACTTTAGGCTTTGTTGGATCTTATTTTCACATCTTTTGGTCGTGTCGTGACGCGCCGGGGAAATCATTATAACGCATGCTCCAAAAAGCGTGTTAGTTTTTTCACGAACTAGAGAGAGGAAAAAAAAAAAAGAAAAACAGTATTCATTGTAAGAGGTAAGGTTTATAATTATCATTATTACTGCATGTATTTTTATAATAGCATCTGTTATTACGAACAATACAATGGAAACGAAGAAACTTTCGATTAATAAATTTAGTACCGTTTCAAGTGCCCATTACAAGCACATGCGAGCAGACGCGCAGTTATGAAAATGGACAGCCAAAAACGGGATTATCAACATGCAATTAATATAAAATATCATTTAAAAGTGATTTTGTAATAGCTTTGTTCTTTATAAATTTTAAAATTGACTTTTAAATGAAGAGAAACTTTTCATTTTTCCCGTAAACTTTGAAATTGAACGAAACGAAGTGCAATGATGAATATATAATTGGCCCGTACAAGGAAAAATATATAAATTAAAATGCCCGGTAAAATGCACGATTCTTTTTTTATTACTTTACAGTAAAATCAAGCTTCAGGGCAATCTAATGCTTAGTTTAAATCACTGGAAACCTTTTCAGAAAATATGTGATTTTCTGCCAACCACTTAAAATTTTGTTTTGCTCCGGCTTAACTCCTGTGTGTATTTATAACTGTGCTTATCAGTCTTTCAAACAGTTTGGTGAGCTGGGATATGTCCAAATTAGAGCGTCTGGTGGTTATGATTCCCAGCTTATGCTTTTTTTTTTTTTGGGGGGGGGGGGTTCATTACGATAACACACCCGTGCGTCATAGTGCATTTTTTCACATCCCAAAATTGGCTTCTTTTCTGATGAAAATATGTGATATTTTTGTTACTTTTACTTCAAACATATGTTGTGGGTCCCGTTAGAGGCGGTTCTAACAAGTACCCACAACCTATGTCTTGGATCAGAAATGTAGAAATAAGAAAAATTATACATAACCCAGTAAATCCCAGTTTTCTCTAAATAAAGTCGGGTTTAGGGGGTGTTATTCACGTGATGGATTGTGCGGCCCTTTCAAGATTATTTCACTCATATCGAGCCGATCGTTAATCAGAGGTGGGCGAAAACCAGAGTAACCGGAGTAAAAAATTACCTGACTTTCTGTTTCAGAACTTGGCTTCTCACATATGATCCGAGCCAGGCTCGAACTACAGCTGTGAGAGATCTAATGATTAAGAGTCAGCGCTCTCATCCACTAGGCCAAGGCGGCCCATATGTTTTATGCCTGTACATGGTTAGTTTGGACGATTCCGTTCCCTGCTATATGTTACTGTTATTATATTTTCATGCAAATAGTGTAAGATGCCCTGGGTGCAAGTAGTACGTGGGTCTACACTATTTGCCCGAACCTCATCCATTGTACCCTATCAGGAGCATATAATTTCACTCACAGTGAAATTATATGCTCCTGACCCTATAAAGGCATTGTAATGTGCAAGTGTAATCCAACAGGTTTACAATAAAAATGCATATAACAAGACATGTGCGGCCCCGCCCATTGGGGCTTGCAGAAATAAAAGGGCTGCATGATGCTTCAACGCAGAGCTGAAACCGACCGCACATGAGTACTGGTAAACTGCTCAGAGGATCAAAGCCTGCCCAGGTAAAGCGGTGCGAGTTGGACTTTCCATGCTTATTAACCCTATAGGTTTCATTGGGCGACAGGGCTTGACATGTCATTGCATCTCAATGTCGGGAAAAAGTCCCACAAAATTGAAAGCAACGACTCCAAAATGACCTATACAGTGTTGACGGTGACGTTAAACCTCAAATCAAACAAACAAATCAAGACATGTGAAAACTAAAATCATATCGCTTTATCTAGAAAACAAAACTTTAATAGTGAAATAAACAGGAGCATAGGCCTACCCCTGCATTATTATTATTATTTACTTTTCTTATTTCTTCTCAAAACATAGGTCGTGGGTACCCGTTAGAAGGCGGTTCCAACAAGCATCAACACGCTACGGGTACGTATGCATGGAACATGTTAGACATTAATTTTATTTAGCAAGAAAATGTTACACAGGGAAAGCCACAATCAAGGACCACAGCCACCCCAAGCCACCAAAATAACAGTTAGAAAAGATGAGACGACGGCACATACACGATCGAAATGTGCGTGCACCAATAGTACAAAATCAGAAACTGCAACGGAATCATTATGACAACATGCCTTTGTAATGCAGGTTAACATTTTATGGCTCCAGAGATGATAATTGGTGATTTGTTCTTATTTCTGCTCCAAACATAATAGATTGTAGATGCTCATTAGAAAACCGGTTCTAACGTGTATCCACAATTAATAATAATAATAATCGACCTCTTGATCTCAAACCCGATGCTTTACCACTGCATCACAGCGCATTTATAAATAAATGAGCAGGAGCAGAAATAAGTAAAATATGTAAACCGCACTTTTCTCTATTTAAAGTAGTGTTTGCAAGGGTAATCATTGCATGGTCCTATTAACATGATGCGACCGCCAGAAGTTAAACTACTGATGGGGTTTCAATCCGGAGTTTACGAAATTTCCACCCTCGCCCTCAATTCCGATGCAGTGCCATAGGTAATGACAATAACAGTATATTTAGCATTCATGGTCAGGTAGTATAGGCGCAGCAAAGCATATGGCATTAACAAACACTACCGGCATGCAGCCATGATAATAGACTGGATACACTCCATTTATTTAGCTGCTTTGTTCATAAGCATATTTATCTTTCTCTCCTCTCATAAATAATGACTTCTTTAATGAATGAAATTTTGTAGATGAATGAACAGGTTTCCGAGAGGGATAGAATAGGTAATCAGAGAGACATTTATAGGTCATGAGTGAATTAGCTAACATTTGGACTGATTCCAGTCTACCATGATAAGTAAAACCGAAAAAAATGTTTTGTCACGGTAAGGTTTTTTTTTTTCAATTTTCGATCGATCCTCATACCAGTCTGTTGAGGAGAGGTGGCTTTTCAGAAAACGATCCTCATGCCTTGCATTCATGGTGAGGTGGTATCGATACTTCAAAGCATACAGCACTTATACATACATACTTTCGGTTTACAAGCATGATTTCATTATTTAGGAAATTAGCACATGAAGTCAAGCAATACTAATTCAGAATTTAAACTTCTCTATGCTCATGTTTTTTTTTTTCAATTTTCGATCGATCCTCGTACCAGTCTGTTGAGGAGAGGTGGCTTTTTAGAAAACGATCCTCATGCCTTGCATTCATGGTGAGGTGGTATCGATACTTCAAAGCATACAACATTTACACATACATACTTTTCCTGAAAATTTGAACGACAGGGATCGCTTGCAAAGTTTGCACGAACCCCTTCAGGGTTCATTTAATTTGCATGCGACCCACTGCGTTCATTCTTTCATAAACAGCAGAAAGATAAAATTCATTTCTAAAGTGTACGGATTTTCTACACAATACCCACTAATTCCTTCCAGAAACTAAACATGCATCTATAGGAGAAAATACATCTGTGGTGTAGTTTGAAGAATTGCCTCTTTTTGTTTTTCAGATAGTGTTATGAATAGCATCAAAGCCTCAACCCCGACAGAAAGAAAAAATAGATAGCTTACAGAACAGGCGGCAGTAAATGTCGAACAACAACAACAACAACAGCAAAAAAACAGTGATCAGTTCTACAAACTTGAAGTACAACAGTGTTTGTGGCTCATAATAACATATCTTAAAAGCAAATTTAAGTGAAAAAGTGGGCGCCCTTGAGTGCGTATGAAATATTTACAGTTTGCAAATTTACATGTTAGTGTCGTTTCTTTAATAAATCATGGTTTCTTAAACGCTGTTTCTGTAGTTATATCAGTTTGGTTTAATGATTGATATTTCAACGTTGATGCAAGGTTGAAAATTAAGCTATGGTTCAAAGATGACTGCTCAACGTTGATTCAACTTTCATATTCAACCGAATATCAACGTTTATTCAACATTGATATATTAACGTTGAATCAACAATGAAATATCAACGTTGATTCACCGTTGGATGGTCAACTTTGAATCAACGTTGACTGTGCAACGTTGATTCAAATTTCATATTCAACCCAAAATCAACGTTTATTCAACGTTTGCCTTCAACGTTGAATCAACGTTGAATCAACCGATTATTGCCCGCTGGGCGTGCTCTATGAAAAAATAATTGTCTTTTAATTGGTCGGTTGGTTCTTTAACAGTGTCGGCAAGCAACGATTGAAAATGGTAAAATTGTCACAATTGGTTTATCTTCAGTTTCTAGAAAATCTTTCAAACGCCGACGATAGGAATATATAAGATTCGCCCAAAGGTCCCAGCATCATTCATCTTTGAATTCGTCAAATACGTTTATCAAAGTCTTCTGAAGTAAAATAATGTCTGTTTTGTGTATTGCACGTCAGAAGGAAGTAGATAGCCCTCGCCATTCTATTTCTTCTGATGTGTGTGTCTGTGTGAGCGATGGGAGCATCGCCTATGTGGGACAGATAAGACTGATTTTTTTATTTATTTATCACTCAAATTACACGTTCATGTGTTTAATTTAATGTTGGTGTTTACTTTATTTTTTCTTATTATTGTTTTGTTATTTGTACCCTGTTTTTGTTATAACATTTTTTTCAGACCAGACAAAGTACTCGTAAAGCTATATATTGCAAACATGGTTTGCGGGTTCTTGTTACAGTCGCTACATAGGGGGGGGGGGGGGGGGGGGGGGGGGTTCTAACGAGTACCAACAGCCTATGACTTTGAACGGAAATAAGTAAAATAATGAACACCCCCGTAAACCTCAGTTTTCTCTATACAATGATTTTAGTGTGACAAGTCCTAGTCATACCTCTCCGAGTGGCCACTTTAAAGGCCCGGTTCCGGCCGGTAACTAAGGACAGGTTATCCTTGGGCTGATGTGACAGGGCGATGATGCTTCTTAAATATTTGCCTCTTCTCACCTCTTATAAAAGTGAAACTTAGTTTTACAGGAAAAAGTGGGCGAAACGACTAGGGGGACGAAACGACCAGGGGGGCGAAACGACTAGGGAGGAAACGACCAGGGAGGAAACGTCTTGGGGGCGAAACGACTAGGGGAGGAAATGGTTTGGGGGCGAAACGTCCCGGAATCGTAGAAAGCACCATTCAATGGCGTTCAGACCCTTACTGCAATAACTGGCATTTATAAAGAATCGTTCTCCTCTCGAACCATTAGAGATTTGAGCGAGTCGGCCCGTCCATGCATATAAACTCTATTGGTTTCATTGGGCGGCAGGGCTTGAGATGTCATTTCATCTGAAGTACCGTTTGGGACTAACTTCCCATATCACATGTCCTGGTGTATGAATGTCATTTGACGTGTCACCAGTAACAATACTGATCTGATCTGACCGCCTTGGAGGACTTCAGAAAGGGATTCAGATAAACCGAGTGGTAATAATAGGGTAACCTGAAATGAACGATAAGAAAAGTGAGTGAGATGAGTTTCTACAGTGCGAGGAGAGTTTTAGTATAGTAAAATGGTAAAAATAGAATCTGGAATTTAAGGGGACACATGTACCACCTTGCATACAGCAGAACTGAACTATGCGACAATGTGGAGCATGGCGATGCTTGTGGGAAGGGCATTCCAGTTAATTACAGTGCTGTGGAAAAAGCTGAATTTATGGCAGTTGGTTGAGGTTGGGATTTGCCTGTATGCCAGAGGGTGGATGAATTTTGACTCCCCGCGGTTTGGTATAAGGTATTTAGAGATCGGGATCGCCACAAGGTCAGATGTGACCTTATACATCATGACTAGGCGGCTATCTATGCGCCTTTGATCTAGTGGACGCCAATGGAGCTTGCTGAGCATTTCTGTAACACTGGTTGTGTACCGAAAGTCACGAGTGGCCCACACAGAAGCCCTGCGCTGGACAGATTCGATTCTGTGTATGTCAGAAGCAGTATGGGGAGACCAGACAGTTGAGGCATATTCCAACTTCGATCTTATTAGTGTTTCATATGCTGTGGACTTAAGATCCTGATTATGCACTTTGATGTTGCGTTTGACGAAGCCAGGGGTTTGATTAGCCCTTTTGGTGATAATGTCTATGCGAGTTCCCCAACTGAGGTCATTGGATATTGTGACCCATAGGTATTTGGCAGCAGACACACTTTCAAGTTCTGTGTTATGGAGGAAGTACTGGAGGGGATGTGGTGTCTTAAGCCTGGTAACATGCAAAATCTGACATTTGGTGGGATTGAAGTTCATGTCCAAGTCTTCTATTTATTTAAGTTGCAGCATCGCCCTGCGACGTCAGCCAAAGGATAATTTATCCTTACCGGACAGCACCGGGCCGTACAAGTGGCCACTCAGGGAAGTGTGAGTAGGATTATTTCACTAACATATTGAGGTTGTTTTCTTCAAAAAATAGTTTTAGTGTCACCATTTACCGACAATCTTTTTTATTTGGGAACGGGTCAAACGGGCCTGGTACCAACCCCTTGCGGTTCAATATTGGTACTGATGTTAAAAGAAGCTGAACGCAGCTTTAACTGGTCAGCGTGTTGCTTAATAGGGTTGGTTAGCTATCGAATCTGTGCTGGAATCATGGGTTGGGCTCAACAGTGGAGACACGCGGCGTCTGAAAAGGGTCTGACCTGTTAGCTTACAGTACTAGAATTTAGAGTTTGAAACCGAAAACGCAGAGTCTGATCAGGATCTACACAGTTTGCTTTAAAGTCTCAGACCAGGCCTAGTTTTTCAAAATAAATAAATAAATAAATAAATGAGACTTATCAGTCAAAACATCAAGGCAGTCGCCATCTTGAAAGTACCTCTCGCTTCGGCAACTGTTCTTGTGTTAAACAGATAATTTAAGCACAATCTTGACACAGCTATTATCGCAGAGTACTGACGAAATTACCATGTTTTGCCAGCAAAATGAAATTTGTGCAGGCTTTGAGTTAAGAGGCCTTCATGCGGACTGACCAAATTATTTGTCTTAATCGCGACGGAAGTAAGGGCGAGGATTGTGGCCACGCAAAATCGATTTAAGCTCCCAGTGGAATTCGTTTCCGCTGACCGTTCCAAGGCGGTTCTTCTGTCGCGGTTTATTTTTGTTATGGTTTGTCTTTGGATGTTTGCGTCGCTTTAATTATTTTATTTTACATAGCCTTTTGGCCATTTTGTGGGAAAGTAACTGTCCTTTTGGCTTTCCGCTGCTGGTGTTTCCGTTGGGGTCTGTTGCTTCATGTTTGTGTTTCTTTCCCTTTGGTGTCTCTGATGGGAGCTGTGAGTTAATTGTATCGATTACTGATCACTGCCTCTACTTCTATTTTAATTAAGTAGTTTGGATGAACACGTCGGATAAATATATAATTAAATAATAAATGGCTGAACATTATTATTGTTGTTGTTGCTGTTGTTGTAGTTATGAGTTCAGTAGTTATACCAAGCACCGTAGGAAATGATATCACCTGATCACTATCCTTGAATTCTAGCCTTGTATTTCGTTTCGACAAGGCGGAGGTGTGGGATAGTTTGCAAATGACTGGTGTTGCCAGTGGCCTGTTTGATTAATAAGGCCAGGCCGCACCAGGATAAATCTGTAACCCTCACATAATCAATACAAGCTGCTGACTGCCTTAAACACCGTAATTAACACGGTAACCCGGACTTTAATAAATAAATATAAATAAATAAATACATAAATAAATACATAAATAAATGTGTTCCTATACACAGTCGCTTTTTAAATATCTGTCTACATATTTGTATTAGTTGGTCAAGAGAGAGAGAGAGAGAGAGAGAGAGAGAGAGAGAGAGAGAGAGAGAGAGAGAGATGCCTCTGTAATATTTTTATTACACTTACCACTCTGTAGTTAACATATATTACATTTCTAACAATGAATTACCTATTTTTCTCGGTGAAAGAAAACCCGATAATCGTTCAACAGTGAAGTATTTCATTTCTTCGTTTTGAACGTTTTGACGTCATAATTGCTAGGCGACGTTGTTGACGTCGTTGGCAACAACAATAACAATAGTTGACGTTTGGCGGAAAATCTGATAAACTCATACAAATTAGACTTCAATTTTCGCGTCCATTTGACGTTTTTGAGGAGAGACCTGCAACACGAAGATAAAGTATTATTTTATTGAAAATACAGCTCTAATTTCATGACATTTGTGCATCTGTATTTCAAGGACAGGATGATTTTTGCATTGAAATGAAAACAAGATGGCGACTGATTTTCAAACTATCGAGGTGTGTCCTTGGGCAAGACACGTAATGACACTGCCCCACTCCACCCAGGTGTAAATGGGTAGCAGTGGTGTAAAAGCCACTGCCTCTCTCTCTCGCGCGCGTGAAAACACCCGAAATGAGTGTTCGAGAGCGATTCAATAAGCTTGAAGCTTTCGTCGCAATCGAACTAAAATAAATTAGTATAAACTAAACTAAACTAAACCACGCCTCCTGAAATCCATACCCTCACTGGAACTATTTTAGTTGGACATCAGAATGGTTGAATTTGAAAATTCAAATGTAAAGTAGAAGTAAAACAAAGATAAAACCTGAGTGGACATGTAATAAACAGTTTATTTTGTTGTTTTGATCGATTACGGAGAAATAATTAACTCGTGTTCTAAGGCTTTCATGTAAAAAACTCGTTCGCTATCGCTCACTCGTTGTTTACTCGGAAGCCTTACAACACTTGTGAATTATTTCACCGTAATCGCTCAAAAGACCCAAATAAACTCTATCCGTTCATTTTCTATTGTGTGTTGATGATACGTCTGAATCAAACTACATATACATGGCATGCATCGCGGATGCTCTCGTCGCTGTTGTGGGGATATGCTGTTTGGACATTGGTTTCCGCCACATACTCCCTGCTCCATGCTGTGATGGCCATCGTGCGGTGCATGTCGTATACGTGCGGCGAAGAGGGGACCCTATAAATCTGCTATTTATCTTTGAAGCCTTTCGCTTTCGCCAAAGATATGTTCCTAGGTCTATAGCAATATAAAAATACTTTGGGCTGTACATGGCATGCATCGCGGATGCTCTCGTCGCTGTTGTGGGGCGTATGCTGTTTGGACATTGGTTTCCGTCACATACTCCATGCTGTGGCGGGCGTCTTGCGGTGCATGGCGTATACGAACGATGAAGAGGGGACCCTATAAATCAGCTATTTATACTTTCTTTTATATCTTGAATATCATAATGAGCCTTTTACCATCACTGTCATAGTTTTTTTTTTTTTTTTTTTTGGCTTCAGATTTTAAGCATTTATTTCCGACACATTTTATCGTATGCATTATAACAGTTCTTATCAACATAGAACAACATTTGTGTTTTAAGTTTTATGTAAGAACACATATTTCAACTTTTATGTACTATCACAAACCAGAGCTTTATTCCTAGACTTCACTAAATGTTTTATAAATGCTGTATATATTGTAGATAATTGAAATAGTTTTATATATGTATTTTGCTTATTAGCTAAGAGGACCATATGTTAGAAAAGTGTCTACATGCTTAATATGTTATCCTCTATAAATAAAGACATTATTATTATTATTATTATTATTATTATTATTATATGCTCGTGCAGAACATGGTTTATAACGGCCCATTTATTTTTCAGACGTTTCACGCTCTATGATTTTGTGAATGGAAAATAGTTTACAACAGACGGACCGGTTAGAGCAACAACTCATTACCCTTGTTCTGCTGTTCCAGATAACACCTATCTTTGCAGATAGTGCAGATCAGATTGCTTCTGAGTCTGATCAAGATCTACACTGTTTTAAATTAAGTTTGTAAATTTGCAGGAATAAATTACATAAGTTATCTGATTGGTTAAAAGTCAGAAACGGCTATGGTTGGATAAATAAAAAATAAAAGATGAATTAACCAGAAATTTGTTAATGACAACAGATTTAACTGTTGTTGTCCTCTAGTTTGTTTTTGTTTTCGACTTTTATCGATTCTCCTTATGTCACTATGCCGCCATGAAACAGTATGTTTGCACGTTTTGCTTCTCATGTTGTTATCATATCATATTGTGTAACCTGAGAGAAATAAATATGATTTGATTTGATATGAAGCAGCCAGCGAAAATAATTTCACTGGGGGTGGAGGGTGGGGGGGGGGGGGGCTTAAACGATTTTACGCGGCCGCAATTTGTTTAGTCCGCATGACGGCCTCCTAACTCACAGTATCGGAGCGGAAGTGAACGGCCATTTGCGATTGATCAGGACTTGCGATTTGTACAGTGCACAATCAGTCACTTGCGATATGATATTTTCGCCGACACGGTAAGGAATTTCATTTTTTTTCCTCGAACATAACGCTTATATGCAATTTATATGTCTTGCTGGCAAGATGGATGTTTTTATCATATTCCAACCGCAGAAACATGTTATCTTTTGGATGACATGAGACGAGCTAGACTGTTGATCACTTTGTTTATCGTTATGCCATAACCGTTTGGCACAATTGTAAATACGCATAAATCGTGTGTCAAGAATCATTTCATTTTTTTATTTAGCAGTTTAGTCTGCTAGTATTATCTCTGATTGACTAGAAATCAAAGGCATCTACAAAAATTCAAACCGAAAAACGACTTTATAACTCTTATTTGTCCAATGCGAGACTTGAAATGAACTCCTGTCAATAGCCCCACTTTAACAGAAGTTTTTTTTTTCGTGGTGGTCTTCCGCTGATGAGAATGCTATATGTCTTATTTGAACCAAAATGATGCATACCAGACAGTTTATGCGATTTGACCACAGTGGTATACTTTGAATTTGGTCTGCTTCAAGGGCTGTGCTACCACCACCAGAACAGTTAGTACAGGTTTGTCTGACTTACTAAGTGATTCCTCCAACTAAAAGATAATCATTTAGTCCGCAATCACAAGAAGGGCACAAGCGCGCGCGCACGCCCGCACACTACCTGTTTTCTTTGTGTGTGTGTGTTTTTGTTTTTTTTTGTTTTGTTGCTCTTTAACAGCCCTTACAAGAAAACCAGGGTACCCGAAGAAAATTCCCATGACCTTCCGTTACAAAATTGGCATCTCACATATAACCCGATTGAGCTTGGAACCCATAGATTTGATAGACCTAATGATTAAGAGTCAGTGCTCTTATCCACGAGGCCACGGAGGCCAGACAGCATAGGTTACTTAATTGCTGGTATACGCAAGAAAACGGATTCTAGACGTTCCTATGACTGATAGACTCAAGTACTCGTCATTGGGCGCCCATGGGAGTAGACATTATAGACGTATGGTATAACACGGAAGAACAGCCATTAGTCACCCACGTTGACGTTGACATGTTTTTAAGGTAACCGGGCGCTTAAAGCACATAGGGCTACCCTTAGAACATGTCCAGGATTAATTGTCCCACTTTTATCCACCGACCGAATAGGTTCAGGCGATATAGCGATCTGCCTGGCGCCCGTCCGTCCGTCCGCCCGTCTGTCTGTCCGTCCGTAGACGCAACCTTGCGATGGCCATAACTCCAATACCCTTCGAGATTTATTGATGGTTCTTGGCGCAATTATTCACAAGGCTGCTACGGCGTGTCATGCGCAATAACCACAACTCTGGTTCTCATGGTTTTGAGTTATCTCCCCTTATTGTTTGTTTGATTTGAGGTTTAATGCCCCCGTCAACACTGTATAGGTCACTTTGGAGACATGGCTTCCAATTTTGTGGGACTTTTACCCGACATTGAGATGAAATGACATCTCAAGCCCTGCCGCCCAATGAAACCAATAGGGTTTGTAAGCATGGACGGTCACCGACTCGCAGCGCTTTGCCTGGGCAGGCTTAGATCCTCTAAGCGGTTTACCAGTACTCATGTGCGGTCGGTTTCAACTCTGCATGGAAACATCATGTAGCCCATCTATTTCTCCAAGCCCCGATAGGCGGGGCCGTATCTCCCCTATTAATGAAATAGAGTGACTACTTGTAATGGTCATAACTCCAACAACCTTTGAGATTCATTGATGGTTCTTGGAACAATTATTCACAAGGCTGAGACGGTGTGTCATGCGCAAGAACCACAACTCTGGGTGTCATGGTTTTTGAGTTTGCTCCACCTTCCAATAAAATAGAGTGACTACCTTGTGATGGTTATATCTCAAATACTCTTTGAGATATATTGATGGTACCTGGCACAATTGTAAATGAAGTAAAGCAGGCGTGTCATGTGCAAAAACAATGACTCTTGGTGCCCTGGTTTTTTATTATCTTCCCTGACAATATAATAATGGTGCTCGCCACAATTGTATTCAAGGTTGAGACGGCGTGTCATGCCTAAGAACAATGACTCTATGTGATATGGTATTTGAGTTATCTCCCCTTCCGATATAACAGTATGACTGCCTTGTGATCACCGTATCCCCATTACCCTTTGAGACATATTGACGGTACTTGGTACAGATATACATGAGGTAAAGCAGGTGTGTCATGCGCCAGTATTACAACTCTGGGTGTCGTGGTGTTTTAGCTATCTCCCCTGACAATATAACATCATGATGGCCATAACTCCAATACCCTTTGAGATTTATTGAAGAAACTAGGTACAAGTGTATACAATGAATAGAAGGCATGTCATGCGCAAGAACAACATCTCTTGGTGCTGTGGTATTTGAGTTATCTCCCCTTCCAATAGAACAGTAAGACCAGCTTGTGATCACCATATCTCCAATACCATTTGAGACATACTGATGGTACTTGGTACAGATGTACACAAGGTGTAGCAGGCGTGTCGTGCGCAAGAAACACAATTCTGTGTGCCCGGGATTTGTAGTTATTTTCCCTGACAGTAACCTTGTGGTGGCCATAACTCCAATCGCTTTGAGGTATATTGCTGGTACTTGCCACAATTGTATATACAGGATTGAAAAGGCATTTCATTTGCAAGAACCACAACTCAGTATACCAGTACATTGTGTATTGGAAATCTCAGATCTTCATTATGTTGAGAAGTGATCCTTAGTATCACTAGGTGAAGAAAGTCTCAATAAACAAATTACATATACAAAACATACTGCGGGCTTGCTAGTGTGTTTTATTTCTGGTGCACTTTCTGTTTGTGAACAATCTTCTGAATGCCCTATTGGCTTTTAGTCGGGGAATTTGCCATCTCTTCTGATGGCTATTTTCTCAAAGGCTTTCGCACAGAGGGATACATCGGGGAAGATGCACCACTCTCGCCTCAGACACGATGCAATAAAACGAAAGTGGCTATGGAAGGGGGTCAATTCCGACCGAATATCTGATAAGGTGGTCTTTAAAAAGGCATGATTTCAAGCAAAAGACAGGCTAACCTTGGCATCTCCGCTGTTGGCTCATCATGCTGTTGCTGGCGTCATTGGTAGGCTGTTCCGATGATCAAACGTTTTTTTTTTCATTATCCTCAGACCTAGCCGGCCTCTGTAGCTCAGTCGGATACGCGTCTGACTGGCGATCAGGAGGACGCGGGTTCGATAACTGCCGGGGTCGGCAACATTCTTTCGTGGAGATTGATCATGAATAAGTTCTGAAGTTAGATCCTTTGGAAGCAAGAAATACACCAAATAAACGAAAATAGCAGACTCTTGAGTCTGTTCATGACCAGTACTCAAATGTGCAACACCGGCCACGACCTCTAGCACCGGCTTAAGCAGAACTCTATTTTCAAAATGATACCAATTGGAATGTTTTCTACGGTCATTCTCTCCCTTCTGCTGATCCAAGAAGAGCAGTTGTCAGTTTCTGGCGAAAGAATGTGCACTATACTGGTTAACCGCTTACGTATAAGCTTGCCCAGGAAAAGTGTGGATAGGTAAACTGACCGGCTCACAAATGATCTAAATAGTGTTGACTGGGACGTTAAACTCCAAACAAACAACCATTATTATCCTAGGAATGGAAGAAAGCACCGATCTCTCACGGAAGATACTGGGCAAATCTATAAAATCCATACCCTTATTAATGAAGGATATTTTGAAGAAATGGCGTTTATGATTAATTTCAGAGTCAATGTAAGGACGGAGAGTATGCTGAGTATAGCCTCTAGTTAAGAGAGCCGCATCATATAACTGATGAGAACTATTGTAGAATTTATTCGCCTCGGTGTCCAGAAGACGTAAAACAGAAACGGGTAATGAACTTAAAAATGAAAGCACAGAGTGGCGTCCATGATTTAATAATATAATTGACAGTCACTTCAGTCTAGTATTGTTTCGTTTAAACGCACGTGATTTACGTTTAAAGTTACCATTTTTCCTGGTGCCGTGAGATCTAGTTCTGCGTTTTCGACATTCCAGGAGTGAGAAAATATCAAAGTCCGGCATTCTGGAAATATTACCCTCATGATAAATATTGTCATTAAATCCCAGTGGAAAAGGGGTCTGTAAGAATTTAATCCATTTCAGTTCAGCTTCATGTCTTTTGATTATTTTGAATCTAGATGTAGAATTTGCATCGTAATAAAGTTTTTCCACTGGTTGTATAACAATGTTATTTACAGAATGACCTGTACGTCGAAAGTGACGGTACAAGAAAGTGTCAGTTTTCTTAGGCTTACTCATTCTACGATAATGCTCGTTCAATCTAGTTTTAAGCATGCGGTTAGTTTGACCGACGTACTGCATATTACAGTTTGCAACACGTCAAGTAATTAGATAAATTAAATCTGTAGACTGTCATGTCAAATCAGACATGTTAACTACAGGGAAGCGTCTACCGTTTACAGATGAAGTAACGGTAGACGCAGTGCTTAAATACGAACAACATCTGCACCTCTTGGCATTGCACTTAGAAATACTAGGATACATTCCACTTCTTTTCCACGGATTAGTATATTTTCGAAGGATGGGCGATTTGAGAGGAGATAGTCTTGTACGAAGACTACTCCCAAAAACATTGGAATTGCCTGCTCCTTTGAGATTAACTGAAGTTACAGAAGACAAATTTAAGGGTCTAACCAATACCGAAGGCAACATAGTATTAAAGTTCTTAATAGAATGGGGAATCCGTACAGAAGAAGCAGAGTGTAACCTAAGGGGTGATATTGATGTTTTAAATGTATTTGTAATACTCATTTTGGTTAATAAGTTTGTGATACCGTCAAAACCAAAGCGATGTTCATACCGGTTATTAAATAAATATAAAACAGCATATAAAATTACTGAAGAAGATTCCTTCGAATAGAAGGAAGGTACAACAAAAGCCCACAAAACATCCTAGTCTACTTAAAGTACAGGGATGTGAAACAAGCAGTTGTTATACAACGAGGAACGAACATCGGTTTAATAATGACCTTCAACACGTATCTAAAGGATGTCAATTGATGGAACAGTGAAAAGCAATTGCATAAGCAATCCCTGAGGATTGGAAAAATAAGAGCATTAAATGCATGTACGGGGAGACCTTTTACAGCCGCCACACGGCACAAACAAAACAGCCCTGATATGCAAAGTAGAAGTAAAACAAAGGTCAGGAATTGATACAATTAACTTACTCCACCCATAAAAGACACCAAAGGGAAAGAAATACAAACATTAAGCGACCAGACCATAATGGAAACCTAAACAAAGGAAGGCCATAAGGACAGTTACTTTCCCACAAAATGGCCATATGATGAAAATCTTTCCCACAAAATGGCCATATGATGAAAATCTTCGAAAGATCAGGTAGAAATCTGTTTTGGTCTATAAAAAATTCTAATGAAGTTTTAAACAAGAATATCGGTGAAACCGATGGATGCTCCCCGAACGTGCAATAGTCAGTACAGGAAACATTATCCTAGCTAAAGAGCGTTTTACTGTGTATACTTACTGTACTTCAAAATGGAGTATAACAAAACCTGTCGGTGGACAGATTAGCTTGCCTGATGGCACTGTCATTCAAACATCAGCAACACAAAAGTCAGAATAAATGAAAGGAAGTGTCTTCATGTACGATACCATACCCCAAGATCCTGGGTGGTAGTTTAGCTATATTAATTGGGTAAAACTGTTTAATACAAATTATTGAAAACTGACTCTCGTACATAGAGGCAATCCCCATAGGGCTGTCTCCAGGTATGGTTCTGTATTGGGTGCCTTTACATGCATATAAAATATCAGACGGGTTCGAAAATGGACCTGATCCTATCCCCTTGACTGTCAAAAAAGGTCATTTTGACCATCTGTCAAGACTAGCTTCTTTCACTCTGATCCAATTTATCTGCAACTCTAATGTAGATGGATGTTTTGCGATTTACATCCTTTTTAGCAGTATTTCAGCCATATCAGAATGATGAGAGGTTGATAATAAAAGGCTGTGTGCAAAGGGAACTCCGTTTATAGTTGGAAAGATTTCTGCCTCCAGCAAGTTTTTTTTTCAAAAATAGTCGCCGTGACCTTGAGCCCAGGACCCTGAAAGTCAAACTTGCTAGGGATATTATTATACCAACATTTGTGTGAAGTTATATTAAAATCCATCAGAAAATGACGACGCTAGAGCTATGACACAAACTTTTTTTTATATAAAATTAGCCACAGTGACTTTGACCTTGTGCCCAGGACCATGAAAGTCAAACGTGCTCGAGATATTATCATACCCAACATTTATATGAAATTATATTAAAATCCATCAATAAATGTAGGCACTAGAGCAATGACAAAGTTTTTTTTCTAAAAATAACCACAGTGACCTTAACCTTGACTTCAGGATCCTGAAAGTTGATTTTGCTCGAGATATTACTATACCCAACATTTGTGTGAAGTTATATTAAAATCCATCAGCAAATGACGACGCTAGAGCGATGACAATGATTTTTTTTTCTAAAAATAGCCGCAGTGACCTTGATCTTAAGCCCAGGACCCTGAAAGTTTAACTTGCTCGAGATATTATTGTACTCAACATTTTTGAGAAATTATATTAAAATCCATCAATAAATGTAGGCACTGGAGCAAAAACAATGTTTTCTAAAAATAGCCACAGTGACCTTGACCTACAGTCCAGGACCCTGAAAGTCGAACATGCTCAAGATATTATCATACCCATCATTTGTGTGAAGTTATATTAAAATCCAATGATAAATGTAGGCACCAGAGTGATGACAAAGTTTTTCTAAAAATAGCCACAGTGACCTTACACTGTAGCTTTAAACAAAGTACCATAACTCTGTGACAAATCATCTAACCAGATAGCACGAATAATATGGGCATCCACTATTGCTGCTTAAGATTCACTTGAAGTTTGGTTGAATTTCTGCAAGTAGTTGCTGAGAATTCGCGTAGACACGAACGGTACCCTATATATTCATGTGGAATTCATCAAAGGGTCATAACTGTTGGACAAATCATCGAACCAAAACACGCAGGTGATATGCGCATCTACCTTCGATACTTAATATTCCCATGAAGTTGCATTTAAATCCGACCAGTAGTTTCTGAGAATTCGCACAGACAAGAGCGGGACGGACGCACGGACGCATGAACGCACGGACTCACGGACGAAGCGGCGACTATATGCTCCCCCGAACTTTTCGGGGAGCATAATAAATTGAAATCCAGACGTTTTCGTGCTTCAAGTCTGTCTACTTATGATTTGTCCACACTTTACTCTACACTTCCTCATAATCTTATAAAAGAAAAAAATAGTGACTTAATTGAATGGCAATTTCATAGGAAGACTCCCTTTATCTTGCATGTAATGTAAGAGATGCTTTTTTTTTACTTCTGAAGAGCATAAAAATTACACTTTATGGTCATGTCAGAAAGTGAGTGAAGCTCTCACCTTTCTACTTGACAGTTATTTAGGCAAGTTGTGGGTATTCCGATGGGTACTAATTGCGCACCTCTTGCGGCCGATCTGATTTTGTTTTGTTATGAGAGAGACCTCATGATGTCCCTTTCTGTTGAAAACCAATCTGAAATCATTGAAGCTTGTAGCTCGACTTCTAGATATTTGGATGATTTATTAAATATTGACATGCCTATTTCGATGATTTGATCAGTCAAATTTACCCCCTAAAACTTCAGTTAAATAAAGCAATTTTTTCTGATACCGTGGCCCCGTTTTTGGATTTACATCTATCTATTGTAGATGGGTTTGTTTCTTCCAAAATTTATGATATGGCGTTTATATTTCGCAGTTAATTCGATTTGCCAGAGTGTGTAGTAATGTTACTGACTTCAACACTCATAATAAATTGTTAACTGCTTAACTTCTTAATCAGGGTTATTGGTACCATAAACTACGCAAGCCTTTTCAAAATTTTATAGACGCAATTCTGATTTATTCTCAAAATTCAATATTGGACTTAAATCTCTTCTGCAACAAGGTTTATCGGAACCCGAATTTTATGGTGACTTAGTATATAGATTTAGAAAAAATATATAACTTCGGCACCCAATTTCGTAAAATCATTCTTCGCTTTATAAAGATTGGGTACAACATAAATGTTATACGACAGTTTGTTTGTTTGTTTGATTTGAAGTTTAACGTCCCCGTCAATACTGTAAAGGTCATTTTGGAGACTTTGCTTCCAATTTTGTGGGACTTTTACCCGTCATTGAGACAAACTGCGTGCATGGTAGTTAACCCAATCACGGTTGACAACTTTGCTTCCCTCTTTAATTGCACGCCGGTGGGTCAGGCATCAGATTCTAGATTCTATGACGGCTCCAGCGTAAAGGCTGACTGAGAATTAGAGAGAATATAATTATGTGTAATGTTGGTTCGTGTCTGATGCTCTGTCTCTTGCTGGGCCCATCGGTGTCTAACTGTTGGTTTTCTTTTGCTCCAGCATTTCAGTGGTTTCTTGCTGTCGATTCACCGTTGTTTCGTCTCTGTGTTTGTTTGATCTTTTGTGTTCACAGAGACGTTGCACTGATGAGATAGGGGGGGGGGGATCATGCGGACTGAACAAATTATTTGTCTAAATCGCGACGGAAGTAAGGGCGAGGATTGTGACCAGTAAATCTATTTAAGCCCCCCCCCCCCCACCCCCATCAGTGGAATTCGTTTCACTTACCGTTCCAAAATAGAAGTTAAGGCAATGATCAGGAATCGATACAATTAACTCACAGCTCCCATCATTTTGTTTTTGTTTTTGTTATGGTTTGTCTTTGAGTGTTTTATCGCTTATATTATTTTGTTTTGGATAGCCAATTGGCCATTTTGTGGGAATGCAACTGTCCTTTCGGCTTTCCGCTGTTGATGTTTCCATTAGGTTCTGTTGTTTCATGTTTATGTATCTTTCCCTTTGGTGTCTCTGATGGGAGCTGTGTTAATTGTATAGATTCCTGATCATTGCCTTCACTTCTATTTTAAATAAATTGGAATCCAGACGTTTTAGTGTTTCAAGTCTGTCTACTTATGATTTTTTCACCCGTTACACTACACTCTCTCATAATCTTATAAAATAAAAAAATAATGAGTTAACTGTATGGACATTTCATATGTAAGATTCCCTCTCTCTTGCATGTAATGTAAGAAATGTTGTTTTTCACATCTGGAGAGCATAAAAATTATACTTTATGGTCATGTCACCTTTCTACCTGACAATATTTACATAAGGTTTAGTACTAAGTTATTTAGTCAGAGTGTGGGTATTCCGATGGGTACGAATTGCGCTCCCCTTGTGGCAGATCTGTTTTTTTTTTGTTGTGAAAGAGTCTTCATGATGTCCCTTTCCGTTGAAAACCAACCTGAAATCATTGAAGCCTTTAGCTCGACTTCTAGATACTTGGATGATTTATTAAATATTGACAATACCTATTTCGATGGTTTGATCAGTCAAATTTTCACCCCAGAACTACAGTTAAATAAAGCAAATTCTTCTGACACCGAGACCCCGTTTTTGGATTTTCTGCAAAATTTATGATAAACGCGATGATTTTGATTTTGAGATTGTAAATTTTCCTTTCATGGATGGTGATGTTCCTCGTGCGGCATCCTATGGCGTTAATATTCCACAATTAATTCGATTTGCCAGAGTGTGTAGTCATATTTCTGACTCCCGCACTCGTAATAAATTGTTAACTGCTAAACTTCTTAATCATGGTTATCGGTATCATAGACAACACAGAGCCTTTTCTAAATTTTGCAGACGTCATTCCGATTCAATTTCAAAATTCAATGTTGGACTTAAACCGATCTCTTCTGCAACAAGGTCTATCGGAACCAGAATTTTATGGTGACTTAGAATATAAATTCAGAAAAAAATATATACTTGCAATGACTTCAGCACCCAATTCCGTAAAATCATTCCTCGATATAAAACAGATTGGGTACAAAATAAATGTTATACGACAGACTTCTTGCACGGTAGTTAACCCAATCACTGTTGACAACTTTGCTTCCCTCTTTAATTGCACGCCGGTGGGTCAGGCCTCAGATTCTATGACGGTTCCAGCGTAAAAGCTTACTGAGAATTAGAATTTAATTTTATGTAATGTTGGTAAGTGCCTGATGCTGTGTCCCTGGTCGGGCCCATCGGACTGTAACTGTTATTTTTGCTCCAGTATTTACGTGGTTTCTTGCTGTCGAGTCCTCACCGTTGTTTCATCTCTGTGGTTGTTTGACTTATGTGTTCTCGGAGATGTTGCACTGATGAGTTAGGAGGCCTTCGTGCGGACTGAACAAAGTATTTGTGTAAATCGCGACGGAAGTAGGGGCGATGATTGTGGCTGCGTAAAATCGATTTAAGCCCCCACCTCCCCCAACCCCAGTGGGATTCTTTTTCTTGACCTTTCCAAAGTAGAAGTAAAACAAAGATCAGGAATTGATACAATTAACTTACTCCATCCATAAAAGACACCAAAGGGAAAGAAATACAAACATTAAGCGACCAGACCAAATGGAAACCTAAACAAAGGAAGGCCATATGGACAGTTACTTTCCCACAAAATGGCCATATGGCCATCCAAAATTAAAAGACACAAGCGACACACACAGCAAGCAACAAACAACAACATAAATAAATCGCCACAGAAGAGCCGCCTTGGAACGGTCAGTGGAAGATTTCCACTGGGGGGCTTAAATCGATTTTACGTGGCCACAATCCTCGCCCTTACTTCCGTCGCGATTTAGACAAATAATTTGTTCAGTCCGCATGAAGGCCTCCTAACTCATCAGTGCAACATCTCCGTGAACACAGAAATCAAAGAACCACAGAGGTGAGACAACGGTGAGGACTCGACAGCAAGAAACCACTGAAATGCTGGAGCAAAAGAAAACCAACAGTTAGACTCCGATGAGCCCGACCAGAGACAGAGCATCAGGCACCAACCAACATTATCTCTTTAATTTTCAATAAGCCTTTACGTTGGAGCCGTCATAGAATCTGAGGCCTGACCCACCGGCGTGCAATTAAAGAGGGAAGCAAAGTTGCCACCCGTGATTGGGTTAACTACCATGCATGCAGTCTGTCGTATAATATCCATGTTGTATCCAATCTTTTTATATCGAAGAATGATTTTACGAAATTGGGGGCTGAAGTCATTTCGGTTATATATTTTTCTGAATTTATATACTAAGTCACCATAAAATTCGGGTTCCGATAGACCTTGTTGCAGAAGAGATTTAAGTCCAATATTGAATTTTGAAATTAAATCAGAATGGCGTCTATAAAATTTTGAAAAGGCTTTGCGTAGTTTATGGTACCGATAACCCTGATTAAGGAGTTTAGCCGTTAATAATTTATTACGAGTGTTGAAGTCAGTTACATGACTACACACTCTAGCAAATCGAATTAATTGCGAAATATAAACGCCATAGGATGGCGCACGAGGAACATCACCATCCAAAAAAGGAAAATTTACAATCTCAAAATCAAAGTCATCGCGTTTATCATAAATTTTGCACGAATCAAATCCATCTACAATAGATAGATGTAAATCCAAAAACGGGGCCTCGGTATCAGAAGAATTTGCTTTATTTAACTGAAGTTCTAGGGGGTAAATCTGACTGATCAAACCATCAAAATAGGTATTATCAATATTTAATAAATCATCTAAATATCTAGAAGTAGAGCTAAAAGCTTCAATAATTTCAGATTGGTTATCAATGGAAAGCGACAAAATGAAGTCTCTTTCATAACAATACAAGAACAGATCAGCCACAAGAGGTGCGCAATTAGTACCCATCGGAATACCCACAATTTGTCTAAATAACTTAGTACCGAATCTAATATAAATATTGTCAAGTAGAAAGGTGAGGGCATCACACACTTTCTGACATGACCAAAGTGTATAATTCTTATGCTCTTTAGAAGTGAAAAATGCATTTCTGACATTACATGCAAGATAGAGAGAATCTTCTCTGTGAAAAGCCCATTCAATTAAATCATTAAGCTTTTCTTTTATAAGATTATGAGGAAGTGTAGTGTAAAGAGTGGAAAAATCGTAGGTAGACAGACTAGATTTCAATTTATTTAAAACCTCGTTCGAATTTTTTATAGACCAAAACAGATTTCTTCCTGATCTTTCAAAGACTTTATCACAATATTTAATTACATGCGTTTTAATAGCAGTAAGACAGTAAGTTAATAATTTAGAAAGTTCAGTGGTAGTGCAAGAACTAGAATTTGCAATAAACCGTGCTTTGTAAGGTTTTTTATGAAGTTTTGGTAACCAGTATAGCGTAGGAAGCTTGTCTTGGCCTTCGTTAACACACACAGCAAACTTGGTGGCTGAAAGACAAACATGTTTATCTATTATAGCTCTCTCTTCAGCCAAAGGCTGAAGTTCATAGGCCTTAGTGCCACCAACCTCCTGCTTAAGCGTGTTAACATAGTGGAGCCGTCACACAACGACGACGTTGTTAGCGGCCTTGTCTGCAGGGGCCAAAACAAACTTCTTATGAAATTCTTGAATACCTAGTATAAGATGACGTAAAGACGTCTTGGGCTTAGGAGGTAATAGGTTAGCATTTTGAGAATAGAAAGAAATGCGTTTATTCACTAGTCTTAAAATGCTAAGTTTCCAGTCCTTTAGGGCTTTACACTCAACATACTCTCGCTTACACCATCGATTACCGAATTCATTCAAGGAAGCAGCGATTTCATCTCTACATTTACTGAAATCAATTTTAGAAGGAAACCGATATTTCGGTCCTTTAGAAATTATATTCCTTATCCTAGAATCAGGAATAATTTTCAAATTGCCAGTAATTACATGACCAGCAGCAGGATAGCAATACTTTGAGTTTTTACAATCACATGAATCAGGAGTATTAGTATCAATATCAAGATCTGAAACAAGTTTATTGAAATTAAAAATGATAGATCTAACAGGTTTGTTATATTTATAGCAAATTATAGGTGTTTCAGTATTTTGAAAATAAGCAGGAATGGAAGAAAGCACCGATCTCTCACGAAAGATACTGGGCAAATCTATAAAATCCATACCCTTATTAATGAAGGATATTTTGAAGAAATGACGTTTATGATTAATTTCAGAATCAATGTAAGGACGGAGAGTATGCTGAGTATAGCCTCTAGTTAAGAGAGCCGCATCATATAACTGATGAGAACTATCGTAGAATTTATTCGCCTCGGTGTCCAGAAGACGTAAAACAGAAACGGGTAATGAACTTAAAAGTGAAAGCATAGAGTGGCGTCCATGATTTAATAATATAATTGACAGTCACTTCAGTCTAGTATTGTTTCGTTTAAACGCACGTGATTTACGTTTAAAGTTACCATTTTTCCTGGTGCCGTGAGATCTAGTTCTGCGTTTTCGACATTCCAGGAGTGAGAAAATATCAAAGTCCGGCATTCTGGAAATTTACCCTCATGATAAATGTTGTCATTAAATCCCAGTGGAAAAGGGGTCTGTAAAAATTTAATCCATTTCAGTTCAGCTTCATGTTTTTTGATTATTTTGAATCTAGATGTAGAATTTGCATCGTAATAAAGTTTTTCCACTGGTTGTATAATAATGTTATTTACAGAATGACCTGTACGTCGAAAGTGACGGTACAAGAAAGTGTCAGTTTTCTTAGGCTTACTCATTCTACGATAATGCTCGTTCAATCTAGTTTTAAGCATGCGGTTAGTTTGACCGACGTACTGCATATTACAGTTTGCAGCACGTCAAGTAATTAGATAAATTAAATCTGTAGACTGTCATGTCAAATCAGACATGTTAACTACAGAGAAGCGTCTACCGTTTACAGATGAAATAACGGTAGACGCAGTGCTTAAATGCGAACAACATCTGCACCTCTTGGCATTGCACTTAGAAATACTAGGATACATTCCACTTCTTTTCCACGGATTAGTATATTTTCGAAGGATGGGTGATTTGAGAGGAGATAGTCTTATACGAAGACTACTCCCAAAAACATTGGTATTGCCTGCTCCTTTGAGATTAACTGAAGTTACAGAAGACAAATTTAAGGGTCTAACCAATACCGAAGGCAACATAGTATTAAAGTTCTTAATAGAATGGGGAATCAGTACAGAAGAAGCAGAGTGTAACCTAAGGGGTGATATTGATATTTTAAATGTATTTGTAATACTCATTTTGGTTAGTAAGGTTGTGATACCGTCAAAACTAAAGCGATGTTCATACCGGTTATTAAATAAATAAAATTACTGAAGAAGATTCCTTCGAATAGAAGGTCGGTACAACAAAAGCCCACAAAACATCCTAGTCTACTTAAAGTACAGGGATGTCAAACAAGCAGTTGTTATACCACGAGGAACGAACATCGGTTTAATAATGACCTTCAACAGGTATCTAAAGGATGTCAGTTGATGGAACAGTGAAAAGCAATTGCATAAGCAATCCCTGAGGATTGGAAAAATAAGAGCATTAAATGCATGTACTGGGAGACCTTTTACAGCCGCCACACGGCACAAACAAAACAGCCCTGATATGCAAAGTAGAAGTAAAACAAAGATCAGGAATTGATACAATTAACTTACTCCATCCATAAAAGACACCAAAGGGAAAGAAATACAAACATTAAGCGACCAAGGCGGTTCTTCTTTCGTGGTTTATCTTTGTTATACATGTATTTCGTTTGCATGTGTATGTTGCTGGTGACTTTTTGATTTGAATAGCAGATTGCCTTTGTTCACAGAAGGCCAACCGGAGACCATCAATTGGTTTATTTTAGTTGTTTTGTGCTTATTTGTCTAAACAGAAAGGGTGAGATTGCGGCCGCGTAAAATCGATTTAAGCCCCCCCCCCCCGCCCCCCCCCCCCCCCCAGTGTAATTCGTTTCATTGAACTTCCAAGACGGTTCTTCTGTTGCGGTTTATTATGGTTTGTCTTTGAGTGTGTGTATCGCTTATATTTGTGTGTGTTTGTTTTGGATAGCCAATTGGCCATTATGTGGGAAAGTAACTGTCCTTTTGGCTTTCCGTTATTAATGTTTCCGTTATGATCTAGTTATGTCATGTTTGTGTTTCTTTCCCTTTTCCGTCTCTGATGGGAGCTGTGGGTTAATTGTATGGATTCCTGACCATTACCTTCACTTCTATTTTACTATATATAGGTGGGGTTTAATTGGGTCAAAATTATATATATATAAAATAGAAGTGAAGGCAATGTCAGATCAGGAATCTATACAATTAACCCACACCTCCCATTTGAGACACCAAAGGGAAAGAAATACAAACGTGAAATAACTATAACCTAATTGAATCATCAATAGCGGAAAGCCGAAAGGACAATTATATACTTTCTCACAAAATGGCCAATTTGCTATCCAAAACAAAAAAGATATAAGTGATACACACAGTCAAAGACGAACTATAACAAAAGTAAAACGCGACAGAAAAAACGCCTTGGAACGGTCAGTGAAAAATATTTCACACTATGAAGGCGGGGTGGGGTGGGAGGGGGATGAGGAGTGATGCGTTAAATCGATTTTACGGCGTAGTTTGTTAATGCGCTGTGCAGGCTAACTATTTATAGGGCACTATTTTGTTTTTATTCTTTTCTATTTATTTATCACTATAATGGGTCTTTCGGCTTTACTTGGGGTATTTTTGCATCCTTTTGCGCTTTTGTGCATCTTATTATTTTTGTGCATGTTGGCGTTACTCAGTGTTTGCTATCGTGTCATCATTAGTGTATGTGTGTGTGTTTGTGTGTGCGTGTGCGTGTGTGTGTGTTTCTCTCCATATATATGAATATGTCATTGTGATTGGGTCTTTTTGATTTTCCTGTTTGTTTGTTTTTTTTTTTTTGTTTTTTTTTTTTTTTTTTTTTTGCTTCTTTTTTCATTTCACATATGCAGGCTTATATGAAATGGCACTTTCTTTTATTTTCTTTGTGTGCGTGGTGTGTGTGTGTGTGGGGGGGGGGGGGGGTGCGTTCTCTCAATATATTAATTTGTCGCTATAATGGGGGTGTTTTTGTTTGTTCTTTTTTTTCTCAATATATATTTATTGGTCACCATTATGGGGTCTTTTTCTTTTATGTTTTTTTTTTTTGCGTCTTTTTTTTTCTTGTCCTCTCAGTATATACTTCCTGACATCATAATGGTGTCTTTTTGCTTTTCTGGGGGTCATTTTTCGCTTTTTTACGCTATTTTGCGTCAGGCCTCCGCCCATCGGGGCTGGAAGAAATAGATGGGCTGCATGATGCTTCCACGCAGTGCTGAAACCGACTGCACACGAGTACTCGTAAATCGCTTAGAGGATCAAAGCCTTGCGATTCGGTCCGTCCATCACTATAAACCCCATTGGTTTCATTAGGCGACAGTGCTTGAGATGTCATTTCATCTTATTGTCGGGCAGAAGTCCCATAATCTCCAAAATGACCTATGCAGTGTTGACGGAGACGTTAAACCTCAAATCAAACTAAAAAACGCCATTTTGCGTCTTTAATCTGAACCTGAATCGTTACGGGTGACACGTCAAACAACATTCATTCACAAGGTCCTGTGAAAAGGGGAGTTAGTTCCTAGCTCTCGCCAAAGAAGTAAACTTAGCTATATTATCCTTAGCACCTTTCGCGGATGAAATAACCGAATCTGGAAGGATATTCCAATCTATAATTGTCTGCGGGAAGAAGAATCCCTTGTAGATGTTTGTTCTTGCAGAGGGCATCGAAATGCTAAAGTGATGCTTTCTGCTACTCCTAATTAGGGGGATAATGTCATTTGTTGGAATTATGGCAGCACCCATTAAATCTATGTACAAGCCTACTGTCTCTAGAGACTCACATCCTATTTTTTTCAGTATTCCAGTCAAACTTCCCGTTTCAAAGCTCGAAACAAATCTAGTTGCCCTATTCTGACCTTTTCCAATCTCCTCCTGTAGGACTACTTCATGGGGGTCCATTAAATAGCTTGGTGTGACAATCACACACGATTTGAGATGGAATACACGCATTAGAAACATGTGTACAAAGGCGAATAGAACACTTGGGTTCCTGAGGCGAAATCTTCATCAGTATCCTCAGGGTCTGAAAGAGACAGCATATAAGGGACTTGTTTGCCCAATCTTGGAATATGGTAGTTGCATCTGGGACCCAAGTGGAGTGGTCCTTAATGAAGAAATTGAAAAAGTTCAGAATAGAGCTGCTAGGTTTATAACAAGCAATTACTATTTCGAAACTGGGTGCATGACTGGAATTCTAGGAACATTAAGATGGGAGTCACTCAAGAAAAGGCGAAGAGACAATAGGCTCATACTCTTATACAAAGGTCTAAAGGGTGCTGTTAGCAAACCCAACATATGACCTTGTTCCTCCAGCTAGGCACTGTAGAACGCATCATTCAATTGTGTTTCTGACCCTTATTGCAATTTATAACTGCCATTTATAAAGAATCGATCTTCCCCCAAACCATTAGAGATTGTAATGCCCTTCCCGATTCGATTATTTGGAAGCTGAAGGTGATGAGGATTGTGTAGCTAAGTTTACCTCTTTGGTTAGAGCTAGGAACTAATTTAACGTCATTTGACCTATCACCAGTAACAAATCGGATTCTGATTCTCAAATTCGGCCCTTTAAACAGGCTTATTTAACTTCACTACAGCTGGTGTGTGGGAATGTGTGGCGGCGGTAAAACGTCTCCCTGCCCTACATCATAGTGTAGATTATATTTTCTTGTCCTTTGGGATCATTGATTCCATTGTGGAATTTTGAAAATATCTGAGGGTCACTGATGAGGCCTAATTGGCCGAAACTAGCTAGTCTGGCCCAGAAAACATATACACTCCATATTTTTCAGTTCTGTGGTGTATTCCTTGCTTCCAAAGGATAACCCTTTTATAGAACATATTTACGTGATAGGGCGCTGTTTTGTTTTTATTGTTTTATTTATATGTATTAATTTACCATTAATTTAATTATATTAATTTTTAGGGGTATTCTGCGTCTCTTTTGCGCCGTTTGTGTCTTTCCGCGTCTTTCCGGTTTTTAGCACCATTTTTAACGTCCATTTTCAATATATTTTCTTACGGTAGGTATAACATGCGAAATCAAGTTGATTTCGCGAAATCAGCCCGATTTAGCGAAATCAACTCATAAAATCAACATTTTTAAAAACAGGCAAAGAATTGCTATTGCATATTATCTAGAATGTTATTATACATTTGTGAGCCAAGTTTCATGAGAAAATTTGAATATTTAGAATGTATTTGATCGGAAATTCTATTCTGCCACTTGATTTCGCTGGTAATCACATGTGCGAAATCAACTCATTTTAGCGAAATCAATGTATAAAATACCATTTTCCCAAAACTGAATAAAACATATTGGTGCATATTATTAAGAAAGTTGTTTATCATTTATGAGCCAAGTTTCATAGTGAAATTTGAATATTTAGTATGTTTTTGAGAGGAAAATCTATTCTGCCACTTGATTTCGCTGGCAATCGCATGTGCGAAATCAACTCATTTTAGCGAAATCAATTTATAAAATACCCTTTTCCCCAAAACTGATTAAAACATATGTGTGCTTATTATTATTAAAAATATTGTTAATCATTTGTGAGCCAAGTTTCATGATGAAATTTGAACATTTAGTAGGTTTTTGATAGGAAAATGTATTCTGTCACATGATTTCTCTTGCAGTCTCATGTGCGAAATCTACTCATTTTAGCGAAATCAATGTATAATAAAATAACTTTTTCCCCAAAACCAACTAAAACGTTTTTATACATGTGTATTGATTGACCCATTCAGTACCGGAAACCCCTAATGTGGTAGTTGGCAAACAGTGCAGGTCCAGATCAGACGCCGCAGCAGAACGCGGCGTCTGATCAGGGCCTACACTGTTTGCAAGAAAAACTAGAAGAAAACACAGCCCGACACCCCTAAATTTTGAAATGCACTCCTGTTATATATAATGAGGAAGATTCCATTTGATACAAAAAAGGGTTTAGAATGTTGTTCTACATTTATGAGCCACCGTTTTATGAGAAAATATTGATGTTGAGTTCTAGCTTTTGTTTCGGGCGTTATATCACCAAAACAAACAAGAAGCAGAGATAGAGGAAAATATCAATAGAAAGACCGGGCGATACATCACCAAAACACGCCTGTATAATTTCGATCCCCTCAAACCCCATTTGTATATAGAAAAAACTGGGGCTTACAGGGCTGAAAATTATTTTTCTAGTTTTTGCTCAAAACATAGAATATGACTCGTTAGAACGGCCTCACTGGTCCAGTCAGAAGGAGTACCCACAATCTATGTTTAGAGCACAAATATGAAGAATATCGGAATTTTTCGCCAGAAAATTTTCATTTGTAAGGTGGCAAAATGTTCAATATAATTGAATCTGCGTATTTCCGTGTTATTTATCACGGATGCGTTATCAAATTGTTTTATTATTATTATTATTATTATTATTTTTATTATTATTAATATTTCTAATAAAAAATGCATTAAATAAGCACTAATTTGACGGGTGCATCGTCGGACAGACAGACGGACGAACTGACTGACTGACTGACGAATGGACGGACGGCTAGATAGATAGATGGACAGATAGACAGGAGTGAATAAACAGTGTGTTTGTTATTCACACAATCACGTGTGAAAGTCAGTAAACCGCACTTTGATTAAATTACTTGGCGAGTGTTCGTTAATCTCTTTCCCTGTTGTGTGAAGTACAGAAAGATGTCTTTAAAATTTAATTATGATTGCTTTAATAGCAAAATGAGTACCGTGGCAAACAGTGCAGTACCAGAATGCGGCGTCTGATCAGGGCCTACATTGTTTGCTAAAAGTTCAGTCATTTTCCAATTAAATTTTGATGGAAATATAATCATATAATCAATTTAGTATCAGAAACCCCGAAAAGGGTACCGTGGCAAACAGCGCAGGCCCAGATCAGAATGCGGCGTCTGATCAGAGCCTACATTGTTTCCTTACAGTTCAGTCATTTTCCAATTAAATTTTGATGAAAATACAATCTGACATCTCTAAAGGGGTACTGTGGCAAACAGTGCAGTCCCAGATCAGACGCCGCAGAATGCAGAATGCGGCGTCTGATCAGTTTGCTAAAGGAGGAGAAGGTCGACGACATGGACGATGATGATGAGGATGATGATGAAAAAAAGCAGATAACAAGTATTGGAGTAAGTCTGTTGATTTCACCTGCTATTTGATTTCGTTTGACTGATCAATTAGCAATATTTTGATATGCGTCTTTTATTCCAGACCATAATATTTTCAGATGAAACTTGGGTCATAAATGTATACTGCCAGCATTCTTAATAATAGGCAAAACGAGTTTTTAATCGTTTTTGGAAAACAAATGCTGTTACACATTGATTTCGGAGTTGATTTCGCACATGTGCTTATCAGCGAAATCAAGTGACAGAATATATTTTCCTAATAAATATTTATATTTTCTCGTGAAATTGGGACCTAAAATGTTTTTCAACTTTCTTAACAATATGCATTTTTATTCAGTTTTGGGAAATATTTATTTTGTACATTGATTTCGCTAAAATGAGTTGATTTCGCACATGTGATTTCCAGCGAAATCAAGTGGCAGAATAGATTTTCCTCCCAAAAAACTTTCTAAACATTCAAATTTCATCATGAAACTTGCCTCATAAATGTTTAACAACACTACTAATAATATGCACAAATATGTTTTATTCAGTTTTGGGAAAATGGTATTTTATACATTGATTTCGCTAAAATGAGTTGATTTCACACATGTGATTACCAGCGAAATCAAGTGGCAGAATAGAATTTCCGATCAAATACATACTAAATATTCAAATTTTCTCATGAAACTTGGCTCATAAATGTATAATAAAATTCTAGAAAATATGCAATAGCAATTCTTTGCCTGTTTTTAAAAATGTTGATTTTATGAGTTGATTTCGCTAAATCGGGCTGATTTCGCGAAATCAACTTGATTTCGCATATTATACCTACCCTATTTTCTTACATTCGGTTATTTTATATTTATTTTGGGGTGCATACATTTACCGGAAAGCACCAAAATACCGGAAAGCAAACCAAAATACCGGAAAGCACATATAAATACCAAAAAGCACTTTGTACTTGTTTTTTTTTTCAGCGGAGGAACATGTTAAAATGAAATTTAGGCCTATGTATTAGATTTATATTGATAATTTTACCTAAAAAACTTAAATATTTATCCCCAATCCCCTAGGGTATTGTCAGAATGACATGCAAGTTTCAAGAATTACACGCTACTATCTATATAGATATATCTTCACACACTGCAGCAACCGTTTGAGTGTTATGTGCAGTTTAAAGAACTTGAACCAGACCGCTCGGAATACATTGGTTAAATAATGTCGTCTTGACGTTAGTTCAACAAAGGGTGTCTATTTGGAGATCACCACCAAGTGACCATGTAAGGTTTACCAGTGTTTCCATTGCTAGAGCGGGGGTAGTGTCTCTGACTAAATACGGTGTATAACACGTCTGTTCAACAATTCACATGAAGATTTAGCTGTTTAGCGGGTGGTGGGGGCTATATAGCCCTTTCAAGATTTTCACATATATCGAGCCGATCGTTTTGGTTGGCAAAAATGGGAGAACCAGGAGAAAATCAGGCAAAACATGTCTTTCACACATGTTTTTTGAGCGGGATGCGAACCACTAATTAAGCGATTGTAACTCAGAGAATAACCAAACAGAAGTTGTCTCTTGCCACAAGTGAACTGAGCGGGGGGCGCGAACCACAGCCATGAGCGACCTATTGAGAAAGAGTCAGCGCTCCTAACCACTAGGCCGCCGAGACCGTTGAAAACAATGTATAGGTACAATGCAATGACAATGGCATGTTAAAGTGATGCTACATGCATTATAGAAGCAGTATTCATCTCTATTATATTGGAAAGTACACGTTAGAACATTCTATATTTTATAGCAAAATTAAGAAATATAATCTCTTTAATTACCTGTGCGTCTGATCAGACCCGTGGATCAATGGATGATTTCTGTCACTTGATTTGACTTCAGATTAGACTACGCAAATCATTACGAAAACAGGTCTATACAAATACATGAAAAAAAAAAAAATAATAAGATTGAAAATTGTAATATTTTTTTCTTATTCCTGTTCGGGTGGTGCATGCACACCATTGCGAAATCTGTCCAACGATCTGTCTACATGTGCAATTTAAATGTCCATACTGACAGTCGAAATAAATCGCAAGTTATAAGTCCAGAGAGCAACCACAATTGTTCCAGATATGTTATATATTGCATTTAAATACAATTTTCTAACGTTTTCCAGTGTATATATAAGTGCTTTTTGGTATTTATATGTGCTTTCCGGTATTTTGGTTTGCTTTCCGGTATTTTGGTGCTTTCCGGTAAATGTATGCACCGCTATTTAATTTCTGGTTCCCATTCTGCATTCGTAACTAGAACGAAAAATGAGTGATCGATTAAAAGAACTTCGTGAAAGATCTCAAAAGCGCAAGCAGCTTCTTGCACAAGCGGTAATTACCCAGCGGTGTCGTGCTGAACTTCCGATATCAGCCCGTTCATTGTCAAAGTGAATACTGCGATAATTAGGGTAATTGGACATTTCGGCCCAAACCAGATTCGGCCCTTATGATACCGAGAGGTTGCCTTTACTGAACCACTATCTATCTTCAATTCAGTTGTGGAGATATTGAATGGGACAATATACAGGTACCCCATTGGCTGCCAAAAAGGCAAACACAGCAACAACTTTTGGAAATTATAAAAGAAATTTGTCTGGCCCAGTGGCCCAAGTATTCCGCCCTCCCGGTTTTCGACGATCAATTTTTTACCGCTTATGTACCGGATTAAAAAAAAAGAAGTTGCTTTAACTCTGATGCGCTAAAATATGCAGGTACACTTGTTATACCAGCCACAACCAGCCGATTTTCGGTTCATGCGTTTTTATTTTGCAATCGGACTCCATATTTGATCACCTGACATGTCAAAATGGCATGACGTCAACACTCGGTTTTCGACGATGGCCAATTAGTGTCATTATGTAAGTGGAAAGAAAAGCGGAAAAACTAATCTTAAGTGATATTATGACAGAACAACTTCTTATCTTTAACATTAGGTTATTTTATTCTCATTCATTAAAAATGCAAAAAATGTCTTGTACAAGTTTATATTGAACTACAGTGTAATAAATTTCACCCAATTAAAACCATTATCTATCTCTATATAATCCTCAACCCTCTTCCGAGTGTTATTAGGATGGAAAGATCTCATTAGCGGATTAGCAGTCAAGCCTGTATGAAACGTTTCGCCCGTAATAAAGGCGAAATTTTTCTTCTATTTTGACCGGAAATTTGCCCTTTTTACGCTTTTGAAACTTAATGAAGATATATAAGCTTCCGGGCGAAATCTTGGCGTAATATTGGGGCGAAATATGCAAATTAGACGGAATTCTGCAAACGTTTACGGGCGAGATTCAAGAACGCCTCCGGGCGGAATCCCAATAGGTTCCGGGCGGAATCACAATAGGTCAACAGAAATCCGCCCGGAATACTTTGATTCCGTCCGGGGCATAAAATATTCCGGGCGGAATAAAAAAATCTGGATGAAGGCTATGTTGCTAGGATAAAAAAATATTTTCCACTCGTATTCTCTACGAGAAGCTTAAGACTGAACAATATATATTACCCACTTTATGATGTAATAAAAATATTTCTAATTTACTCTAACTGTATTCTTATCCCCTGAGTGTCGCCATTTCAGTAAGGGACGTAACTGTAATTGACCCTAATGCAATAGAATGTTGTACTTAAAGCTTTGTCCAGGCACTATGACAGATATTATTATTATTATCATTATTATTATTATTTTAATAGTATTATTTCTATCTTTATATTATTATTATTGAAATCTACAAAATATGCAAATGTTTACCGGCCCCGATAGCTCAGTGGTAGAGCGTACGCTTCGGGAATTGGGTTCGATCCCAGGCCGTGTCATACCAAAGGCCTGAAAAATGGTACTAGGAGCTCCCTTGGCTGACGCTCGCATTATCAGGGGTAGTCCTAGGAAGATAAATGAAGGCAGGTAAGTATTTGTTAGAGAATACTTTGTTTGTGGCAATAAAAGCTCTACAGAGCTTATGTTATTTGTTTCGAATATGCGACATTAAATAAAGCTTCTTTATCTTCATCTTTGTACAATGTTGGCCTGTTATTAATCGTGATAGATCAATTAACATTAAATTTGTTGAGCATATTTATTTTACTTATCAGTTCAACCACGTGATAGGCAACAAGAAATATCAATTGGGGTAATTATCTTGTTAGCAGGGTGCATATAAAGGCAATTATTCTTTCAATGATGAGTAGAGCAATTACCCTAATGGTCATATTTATTGGAAAATATAGGCTTCAGCAAACAATGTAGTCCCAGATCAGACTGCTCCTTAAGCAGGGTCTACACTGTTTGCCATTCCATCGACACCTTCTGGACTCTTGCTGGTCGTGAAAAACAAATTTGTTTAAACTTTAGAAAAATAACTGAAAGTCACCAAGAACCAATTTTTTTTTTTTTTTTTACAGTACTGCTCACTTTTCACGATGCTAGGATCAAACGTTTAAGTACCTTCAAGCCCCAAATACATAAAGAAAGGAAAGGTACATGTAAAATATATAAATTTATAAGAAATATTAAGTTATATGACACCCATTGGTAATTACGGACGAGGAAAATCTCACACAATTTACATAGTCTCAAAGTAAAGTTTATCATCCAGTTACAAACTTGTGTTATTTAACGCTCGTGGAGCGTGATAGCTCAGTGGTTAGTGCACTTGCCTCTGATGCTAGAGGTCCAGGGTTCGATCCCTGGCAGCGGCGATAAAATTTCGGTGTCCGAACACGCTCCACTGACATCATTTGCAGGGATGAATGTCATAAAGTGCACCGTCCTTCGGATCGGGATGTAAACTGGAGGCCCCCTGTTTTTGTTTGTTTGATTGATTTGAGGCTTAACGTTCCCGTCAACACTGTAAAGGTCATTTTGGAGACGTTGCTTCCAATTTTGTGGGACTTTTACCCGACATTGAGATGAAATGACATCTCAAGCCCTGTCGCCCAATGAAACCTATAGGGTTTATTGGCATGGACGGTCCGCCTCGCACTGCGGTTCCTGAACAGGCTTAGATCCTCTAAGCGGTTTACTAGTACTAGTGTGCGGGCCGGATTCAGCTCTGTGTGGAAGCATCGTGCAGCCCATATATTTCTTCAAGCCCCTATGGGCGGAGGCCCCCTGTGCAGGGAGAACCATCCCCTGTGCAGGTTAAAGAACCCTACCATAATTACATGATTACTGTGTAGGCTTTCATCCTGCAAAGACTGGAGTGAATGTAAAATACACCTGCCTAGAATGCGCGCGAGGGCATATGGCACTGTATATAATATATAGAAAAAAAAAAAGAAAAAACCTTTGACAGCCCTTCATACCCTATCTGAAATGAGAGGCTAAAATTAACTACCAGATGGCTAGCCATTCCTTTGTGGGTTGGCTTGCTTTCCGGTACGAGCAGTTTTGTAGGCTGGTCGCCCGGTACGGACGGGCAGACTTACACTGGTCGTCCGCTACCGGCCGGCTAGCCAGACTGCCTAAAAGAATTTGCTCCTTGGGAGCAAATTCTTTCCTTTTAGAACAAGCCCCCCAAAACAAACAAAAACAAGTTTATATTTAAAATATATGTGATATATAATATGCAAATAACTAGTTAACATATTATGGTGTTACTCTGACGTCAACTTTAGTGTCTGACAGAACAAATATTTTGAATATGATCGCGAAAACATATGTCAATGTAGCAAATCTGCAACTGTGCCATTCATACGACATACATTTAAAAAGATTACATACTGGTTGATTTTGAGATTACTTTGTCGGTTTTTTTCTGATGCGTCATATTTACTAAAACACTCACAATGTGACATTATACGCCCGTTTTGCAGGTTTCTTCAATCTTGACCTTCTACCGGAAATCGAACATGGCGCCTGATTTCAAATATGTAAATACATGTACACAACTATTAGCTTTCAAAAAAAGCTTGAGTCAGTTGCGAATAATGTCTAATTACTAAATACCAACCAATTGTTTTTAATTTAATAATTATAACATCATGTAGAAGTGACAGGTATAAAGTAGGTGTACTACGCCTAGAGGCTCGAGCCGGCGGTAGAGTGCCTGTCACTCCGGTCGGTACATATGATGCATGCAAGTAAAGTTCGCATACAGGTTGCAAAAAAGAACAAAAATGCAACGTAAAACGACGTTGAGATTAAGACGTCTAATTGACGTTTGTTCTGACGTCTGTTCAACGTCTAATCATTACGTCTGGCTGACGTCAGGATATGACGTCTAATCGACGTTGTTTTTTGGTTATATGACGTCGTGACCAAAATCCAACCAAGATCTGACGTCAAACGGACGTCATGTGCCTGCTGGGAAGTGAATCTATACGGCGGACGACGCAGGTACGACGGAGACAGGGTGATGACAATAGCTCACCTTGAGCACTTGTGGCCCTATACCCCTATAAACCGCAGTAGTAGATAAACGTGGGCAAATAGGACCATTGGCTTCACGCGTAGAAATATTCACACCAAACATCGGCATACGAGACACAGCATACAATACTTTCCAAAGTCGAGTAAGCCTCGGTTCACCCAGTCCAACATTACCAGAATTGAAAGGCTTCAAAGATTAGAGCTGCTAGATTGGTCAAAAATGATTACTTATCATATAGATGTGACCCAGACGCTAGATGAGCCCCGCCAAGCGAATTTGTGTCTTCGAGCATTCCGTCATGACAAATTTTAACTGCGCATGCCCAGCCATTCAGAGGGGCCAGGGATATGGCTTTCTGTCTGAAGGTTCCTCTTGATTCACTGCTTGTATGAGCGAGCAGCGAATGTTCTGGCGAGACTGCGCGGATGCACAGGCTCGCCTGAACCTTCGCTGCTCGCATAGGCGATAAGTACCAAAATCGCTTGACTGGGCCCAGATGATCTTGGGTGGAGATCCTTGGAACAGAGACGTGCTGATGCACGCCTCATATTGTTCTACAAGATAGTTTATGGCCTTGTCAAGATACCACTGCCTTATGGCCTTGTCGAGATACCACTGCCTCCATATATCTGCCACCGAAACAGAACCACTAAGCACACGCATCCAATGCAATTTGTACAAATTCCTACTACTGCCAGTTACTACAAATAAAGTTTCTTTCCTTTGGTTGCTATACAGTTTACAGTTGAATTATCTACTGTCTCGGGCTGTTGTGTGCTCTGGTCTCGATTCCGTCAGATCAGTCATATGCACCCTCCATCATCCAATGCTATGAACCATGATGTAAATAGTGAGTATGCTACAGTACCTATTTACTTATTTGCATTGGAAAAAGCAACTCGCATTTTCTTATACAGCAAAATAAAAGTAAGTGTACATGCCATAATTGATGATTAAAGTTTTAACAATGCATTAATTAACGCCATCATTAGTTTGAAAAAGTTGAAACAAGATGGTTTCCTTCAAAAAAGGAATTCAATACCTGGGTTAGCTTTTTTTCTAATAAGTAATTTAGGTCGTAGTACCAAAGCGTTGATCTAAAATCATCAATCCATAGACAAATGGCAAATATTAATGTTCAGATCAACAGACATTGACTCCAGAAGAGTGTAATCAGGCGTCCTAGGATAGTAAGCATTACTTGGTAAGCAAGCTTCGCCCACCATGCCTAGCGACCTGAACGAAGAAATGGAGTAAATGCCAAGAAGGGTATGTCCGAGATTTTGGAAGTCTTCCTATGGCTTACTATTGGCAAACACATCAGAAATTATAAAAAATTCTTTTTACTAAATGCCAGGAAGTCTGCAAATCCTCATTATTTTATAGACAACGAAACATATTTGTTTACATATCATAAAATAGAAAGTAATAATGATGTTCGTGTTACATAACAAAAAATCTAGTTTCTAATTCTAGATTTCATTATTTTCAATGCTGGTCACATTCAAATTTTGTTTCCTTTGACAAGTAGTAATGCATAGAAATTCAATAGGCACATTATTTCTTTAAATCGGAGACTTGAATGTCAATGGTATATTTTTCTTTACACTACGTCGCACGGGAGTGCTATTGTAATGTTGGTTTAGAGCAAATATTAAACTTGCCAGTATTTTGTTTGTAAGTGTATAAGTTAAAATTTCTAGCAACACTAAAAATGTCTAAGTCAACTTTTTCCGCCAGCAGAAATTTTTAAAGAAATGATGCTGACAAATTTCCGCCCCAAATTTTCTTCTAAGTAAAATGTTTCGCCTCTGAAAAAAGTTTAAGTCCTATTTTTCCGTCTTCAAACTATTCCGCCTCACCTTTACAGGCGGAATAAAAAAGAAATTCGCCCGGAGAAACTTGTTGCTTTTAAACTTTCGAAGCGGAATTATAGATTCCGCCCTTTTTTCGCCCGGAAAACTGGTATTTCGCCCCATTTCCGCTCATTTTACGGGCGAAATCCGCTCCAAAATTTCATACGGGTGTACATTAACTAAAGTAATTTAAAAATGGTACTTCTCAGAATTCACTTTTTTTTTCTTACATTTCAGTAGTTACTGACAACAGGGCAAAAGCAAAATATCACATTCTTAAAAAATTTACACTTGTGCAGTATGTTAGGTGTGTCCAATACCCCCCAGTCTGAACACTGGGCTAATTTAAAAAAATATGACCCACGAATCAAGAGTAATTTCTAACATTCTTTGGGCAATTCTGTGCTTCCATACTTTTTAATTTTGGGCAAGGATTCCCCATATATACCAACTGATCAATTCCGAGGGGTTCCAAATGAGTGCCTTTTGTGGAAATGCATCGTCTGATGGTTTGGATACTGATGTTTGAATGGGCATGTATGTGTTTTTGTGTTTAAATAAAAAGTGAAAATATTTATATATGACTTACAGGTTTGAAGCACATTTTTGGTCATTGTTAAGGATTGACAGATGGCATTTCCGAGAGTTAATATTAGAAAGATTGTGATGTCGAAATTCACACGAAACTCTCACGACCGCTTATATCGTTGAAAACCGAGTGTAGTCGAAAACGGATCGTACTAAATACCACAAAGTACCACAAAGTACTACAAAGTACCACAAAGTACTACAAAGTACCACAAAGTACCACAAAGTGAATCACAAAGTACCACAAAGTAGTTACACAGTACCACAAAGTGTATCATTATATACTATAATTTCAAAATGGGGAGTGGGGCTTGTGTGGAGTGTGTGTGTGTGGGGGGGTGGGGTGGGGGGGGGGGGGTCTAACGATACAAGAAATAGTCAAACGGATTCTGTGTGCAGCTTTGATTTCGTTCTCATCATGTGACATATTCTCCATCAGCCGTATAACATGACTGAAAAACTGTTGATAGGGCCATAGGATCCTAACCATCCATTTAGCTTCACCTTGATACTCTTTGTGGTACTTCGTGATGTACTTTGTGGTACTTTGTGTGATACTTTGTAGTATACATTGTGAGGCCAGTGTTCTGCCAAGGCCGCGCCCTTGCGCCATTGGCGCGGAAAAAATCTGTATGGCGCAGAAAAGTTGACATCCATGGGCCCGTGGGCGCATCCAAATTATTGCCGGGCGCACCTTTTTCTCGAGGAACGAACCGTCATCATGTCTTGATCCGGTTGCTTTCCTTTGAAGTCTATTAATCTGCAGCCCAATATATATTTTTAGCCTCTCAAAATTAACCCAACACGTTTTTCACACCTGACACCTGTGGACTGGTCACGTGTCAGTGGCCGTAAATATTGCCTTTGGTTTGATAATACCCAACGCTCTTATAATAATTTGTTTATGGTAACAGATTCCTACTTAATTGTAGAGCCAACAGCGAATGTTCTGATCAGGCTGCGCAGGCTGATCTGTCTCTTTTTGATCAACCCATGTTTCAGTGTTCCCCAAAATTATATTTCCTTAGGCTAAAAATAGTAATGAGACACATTTAGCTGAAGGCCAAGAAAAAAATTCTGTTTGATCTTTTTTGTGTACCGACTGCAAGGTCATGATTTTCATGTCAAAGTCTACAACACCTGTTTAACATTGTATTTCCACATTTAAAAGTCGGACAGAAATAAAATATTGATTGATAAATGGCCCTTTCAAGAGGTCATACTCGCCCTTTGTATAAATTGAATTTTTTTTGTGAATGGCCCTGCTTTTTTGGTGAATGGCCCCACTTTTTGGTAAATGGCCCGACAATTTCCTGTCTGATGGGCCATTGGCCCATGTTTTTGAATTTCTTGGCAGAACACTGGAGGCAGAATGTGAACACATGTGTGCTAAATGCCTTTTGTCATGTTTCATGAACAAATATTTTTACATACATGTAGTTTAATGTGGTGTTCATTACATGGACTTGTTAACGTGATGATCTCAACGGAAGCCATAACCTCTTACCCAGCCAGCATAAACGTCAGGCCAACTTGTGACCAGCGGCAATACATCGCTGCCATGTATCGCCGTCGTTACGACGTTGGTCTGTCATTCTTTGGTGACTGTGTATATGTGTTGGTTAAATACCCACTTTTACTTTTGGGTTTGAGTCTTACAGCTCTGTTAGCATTACTTAGGTCATATCGAGCTTGTCAGTTTACGTAACCGGGCTTATTCACTGGGTGATACCATTAACAAGTGGAAAGGAGGAACGCTGCACTGTCTGACCGAAAAGTTTCCTGAATTATATAAAGCACGACGGATGTGATGTCAATCATCTGGACCCTCACCACGTCATATAATTTCTCAACTAGTTGGTCCGTTTTCATGGGTTTCCAGTCTGTGGCAATCTTTAACCTATGATTCATCGATTCAGTGTTGTTATTAGTCCATAATTCATCATCTTTGTTGACACAATGTTCCGATATTTTTTGTTTCACGTATTTTACATAATACTCTAAGAAATCAGAATGATCCTTTAGCGATTCTTTGAGTTCTTGATTTCTTTCATCGAATACAGCGCTATCATTTGCTCTGGCAATGCCATTAGGACCAAAAATTTTATGCACGATAGCATTTCTGTCAGATGTGCTCTTTGGGATTTTGTCTGTCATTTGGCGTAACAGGTTGTCTTTTATATGTTTTGTACACAGACGCCTTTTAGTGCCAGGGAACGCCTGATCCAAGGCATTTGTCATCGCTTTCTCGTCGTCTGTGCCGAGAAGCATTTCAATTTTGTCCATGTTTATGCCCAGAATTACGCGTAAATATGAAAAGAATCTATAATATGTTTCTGTTTTGCCATCCCAGTGTAACATTAGTGGTCCTAATATAATTGGTGGCTCGCCTGTCTCTTTGCGCACAACTTTGTGGCTTTTATAAACTAACAATGTCACATAACACTTTCCAAGCAGGAATGTTCTATCAAGTCCAATAACACCGGCATTTGAATTCAGGAATGACCTAAGATCTGCAATTTGTTCTTCAGTGTAACAAAACAACAAGGGCTGTGGCTTATCTCTGGAGTGTATAATTTCACTTACAAAGGGGTGATTCTGAAATTGTCTTATAATATTCAACAATTCATCCGCCACATTTCTACTTTTACTGGTTCCATTATCCATGTTGGTTTTGTAATTCTGACACTGCTTTAGGTCACGTGGAAACAGAGATGAATCATCGAGTTTTAACAATTTATTATATGCTTCAGTTGGTTTTTCATGAGCGACTGCACTTTTGATCAATTTAATTGTCTGTGGGTTGGAACGCTTGTATGGCTGCTCATTTACCTTTGAGTTTCCATTGGGAATAATATTCTCAGTGTAGTCGCCTTGATATTCCACAACCATTACATACTGTCTGTGTTCAAGTGATTTAGGTAAATTCTGAAACCAACTTACGTGCTTCTTGTAGTCTTTATTTCTTTTCAAAACTGTGTAATATCTATTGAGGGTTACAATTTCACTCATTTTGGGCTGTGGCCTCATGGGCTCTAAAGTGACTTTTCTCTTCACAGTTCTCTCGGTGCAGATAACGTTATCCTTCACTACCACTTGTCCAATTTGTGTCGGGCCATCCTCCTGTCGTTCTAGCAAAAACTGAGTTTTCACACTTCTTGATTTTGAACTATCCCATATGCCACAATCATCATTGTAATTTGCCGTTTTGTCAGATAGCTTCTTTTTAATGTTTTCTTCTCCATCCAGAACAACAAAAACATTGACGTAGTGGGTATATCACTGTTCAACACATTCAGTAAATCTCCAGCTGTCAGAGATTTATTATAAGGAAGTGGTCTAACTGAGGGATGAGAACTGCTATTTTCTTCCTTCATTTCAATATCATTTTGATCATGTTCAACATATGTCACTTCATTAAAACTTGATATTTCTTTACCATTCTGATTCACATTTTCTGTCATATCGAGTACAGTTGTTTCTTTTTCACGTGTGACAGTCTCATTCAGTTGTTCCAAAGTTGAACTTTCTTTCAAAACACTGTTCGGATCCTCATTTGGAACTGAAGACAGATGGTTCTCTGTTGCATTGATGGTGGATTCATTTAATTCCTCCGGGAGTACTGAGACATCGGACTTCATCGGAGTACTATTCTTTTCCTCGTTCTCAGGAATGACTCGGATGAGGGGCATGAAGTGATTTGGTAGCCACACACCTGTACCATGATGTCCCATCTTGGTCCACATTATAGAAAGTACACTGTTGTTTTCTTCCTTTGCGCGGGGTACATGGACCCTGGTCAGTAAGTTTGCTGTATGATCGGACTTTCCATTCACTTTTGGGTATATCCCGAATATATCATGACCTATGACATTGGCTGCTGCTTGTAAAGTCCAAGCACTGGAGTATCCTCCATGAGTTGCACAAGTTTTGCACGATTCTTCAAAGTCTGGAGAACACAAGAGAAAATCATTTGCAAACGCCTGAGTCACATAATAATGCTTATTCAGAACCATTTCAATACAGGTACGGACTTTCAGCTCAACACTTAATGTCTCATTACCAGCAAGCGCAATTGAAAGAGCGTTAAACAGACAATTTCCATTGCCCGTAGTTAAAATTGGCTGGTGGTCTGGTTGTATATCCTCTTGACTTGTTTCTAAATACATTAAAGCTGTGAAGTCAACTCGAAGACGCGGTCTATCAAAGTTGCTTGGTTGAATGAAGTTGGATGCCATCAACGATCTCTCGCGTTAATTTTTTTCCGAGCGCGAGGCATGATTCACACTTATAATTTTACACTTAAAGAATTGAAACTTATTCAAAATTGTTTGCTTCTATGCTTTTAATTTTCCGGTTTAGTTTTTATTCCTTTTCAAGGATCCAAAATTGCACAATATAACAACACACTAATAAAACGAACTTTTGAATAAATCATATTTTTGGTATCAGTTTAAATAGCAGAATTTAGAGGTTGCAATTATTTTATATCTTTTGATGTTCCTTGAAATAATTGTATTTAATATCAATTACTGACACACATCAAACGGCTTAGGTAATGTTTGTTATTAATTAATATCTTTATTTCGTGTTAACAATAACAAAAATTAGTTTAATCAGTTGATTAAAACCTAATTAATATAGTATGAAAAACATGTTATTTCATGGTCCTTCAATAACAACAACAACAAAAAGAGTAATTACATTTAATAATTCATTAAAAACATACCTGAATATGTTCTTTTTAAAAAGTCTTTAAACCGCCTTAAAACTAATTATCCCAATTATTGTTCCCCACTAGTTGATGACGTTTGGTCAATTTCTTTTTGCATTACAAATGATCTAATTGGCTTTCTGTCGGCTGCAGATTAAAATTATATGCTCCATAACTTCTGACAAAATGTTTCTTTTTTCCATTGAACCAGTGTAATTTAGAAAGTGTTTAATCAACAAAACATGCCTACATAATATCAACCCCCTAAAAGCCCACTTTTAGGTAGTAAAATTGAGGTTTACAAGGGTAAATTTTTTTTTTATTTCTTAATAGAACCACCTCGTTGAGGTAAAGTGAATTAGGTGAGATGCGCTGACAGACATTTCTGTTGATGTTCGGTAACTGACACAATATCTAAACGATATTGTTAAATGGCCAAGGAACTCATGTCTAGATCGCTGGACCAGACATACCCTACCCCCCTCCCCACAAGCCACCCCAGACCCGTTTTGTTGCACTTTGTGGTACTTTGTGCTTCACTTTGTGGTACTTTGTGCTTCACTTTGTGGTACTTTGTGGTACTTTGTAGTACTTTGTGGTACTTTGTGGTACTTTGTGGTATTTAGTATAACCGGTCGAAAACCGGGTGGACAACCATAGTAAACATACCTATCCGTGAAACATCCTACTGTCGTATTGCTTCAAGGCAGTGGGACAGATGAAGTGTTAATTACAGTGTAAAAGAGTGAAATTCTTTTAAACTTTTGGCGAATTCTAATGTAAGATAATGGTAGAAACACCAATATGCTGCCAGGTGGAGCGTGATAGCTCAGTGGTTAGTGCACTTGCCTCTGATGCTGGAGGTCCCGGGTTCGATCCCCGGCAGGGCGATAAAATTTCGGTGTCCGAACAAGCTCCATTGGCAACATTTGCAGGGATGAATGTCATAAAGTGCACCGTCCTTCGGATCGGGACGTTAACTGGAGGCCCCCTGTGCAGGGAGAACCATCCCCTGTGCAGATTAAAGATCCCTACCGTAATTACATGATTACTGTGTAGGCTTTCATCCTGCAAACCTGGAGTGTATGTAATGTACACCTGCTGTAATGGTCAAATATGACCGACGCAGTATCAGTAGATAGATAGATAGATAGATAAGTGTGAAATTTCGCATTTCGAAAACATGCTTATACAAATACATTATCAATTTTTCGGCCAAAAGATGGACATTTTAAGATGAAAAACTGTGATATTTTTCTTGTTTCTCCTCAAAACATAGACTGCGGGGACTCGATAGAACTCCCTCGTCGCTCGATAGAACCCCCTCGACGAGGCAGTTCTATCGAGTACCCACAATTGATGATTTTGAACAGAAATAAGGAAGATAATGTTTATCCCTGTAAACCCTAGTTTTACTATATAAAAGTTGGGTTTGAGGGGGTCAAAATCGCATAGGCGTGTTTTTCATGATGGCAAATCCCAAATGTTATTTTTTTAGTCAACTGCTCTAAAAGATATATTGTACAACAGGGTTGTCTCTCTCTCTCAGCAAACCAACAATTAGCGAGCGTGGGTAAATTTAAATTACAGTTTGTCGTTAAATAACTCCATGTCAAGGACATGTAGCCTGTCAACAACGTCGTGTCTACATCAAACCAACATCAAAGCGATGCACTGAATTTGACTTTGCAACGTCAATGAAACGTCAGAACGTTGCGTTGGCAATAATATGGTGTTGCTTAATAAGATGTCATTTGCCCAGTGCTCGGACCCATCAAGACTCAGTGAGATTGGAACATTAAATTCAAAACAAACGTAGAACACCCTTTCAGTGCAAGATTATGTAGTTTTGTTCAACCTGCCCAGCCCTTACATTATCCCATTTGGTACCGGAAACCCCAAACGGGGTAAGTGACAAACAGTGCAGGCCCAGATCAGACGCCACAGAAAGCAGAATAAAATATTGTTTGAACCAAAACAAACATAGCCTGTTGACAGGAATCTTCAAATTATTAAAATTGCACATGCAGACAGATCGCTGTACATCTTTAACTGCACTTCTGGCCAGATCGTTGGACTTTTTTTTTTTTTAAATTGCACATCTAGATAGATGGTTGGACAGTTTTCTCAATAGATAGATGGAGACATAGATAGATAGATCTAAGTTCTGTCCATATGTGATAGCTATACTTGGATAGCAAATAAAACGAAAAGTTACGTAAAGACTTATTTTGTAAGTAAGCTTTCGTGAATAACGGTATCTCAAGCCATTGACATGGGTCATTCACAAAGAGATTTTCATCAATTAAAAACGGATCCAGGATAAATAAATTTCAGTTATAAAAGCAAAAATATCATTCTTTCCTTCTCGGGCATTATTGCAATGTAAACGGGTATATTTTCTCTCAAAATGTATGAATATTGTTAGCATTTTAAGTTCCGCCAATACATTTGAATAGCGGTGGACGATTCAATTGACGGCCAGTGCTTTGCGCATGCGCGAGAGTGACGTTATGAACAAATTCCTAAGTCGGTCATACTTGGCCATTACCTCAGTCGAGAAGGGGATGCACCCAATCAGCAGGGCTGATCATGACAGTCTATATTGAATATGAAATAAAAACTAAGCAAATCCAACAAGCCCCGCGTAAACATAAGCGTGTGGATATGGATTGTCTTAGAGACACCATGGCACGATTTAGAGATTCGTTCCTTTCCTCTGACCTCTCTCACATGTCAGTAAATAACTTGTGGGTCAGTTTTATGTCCGAACTAACGACGGCAATGGAAAGGTTTATTCCAACAAAAGTGACCAAGACTAAGAATCATGTACAATGGATTGATAACTCGATCAAACACTTAATTAGAAGATGTGACAGAATGTACTTTTGTGCTCGCAAGTCTCGCAATCCTGACATTACAAACGGTTCAGAGCACACATACAAAAGGTAATGCATATTGGAAGCATGTTTCCAGCATCTTTACCTTTGAAGACGGCAATAATGATCCCGATGGTTCCCAGAAGAGTGGTAAAGTTAAAAAAGTTTTGGTCATTTGTAAAGTCCCTTAATAAAGAAGCATTTTGGTTCACCTCAATAAGGGAAAATGGAATTCTGAAAACTGCACACGATAAGGCAAATATATCTAATAAACAGTTTCAGTCTGCATTTACTCGTGAAACTGATGGTGAGCTTCCATCCAAAGGTAATAGCCTGTTCCCTTCTTTGGGGGACATAACAGTTTACCCCAAGGGGGTGGCTAAACTGTTGGATAAGCTCAAAATACATAAGGCATCTGGGTCGGACGACCTGAATGCCAGGGTGCTTAAAAAATGTAGTGCTGAAATCTCTCCTCTGCTGGCCTTTATCTTTAATGAATCACTTGCTCAGGGTGCTGTACCAGATGATTGATGACAAGCAAATGTTACTCCGGTCTATAAAAAGGAGAAAAATATGATGCTGCAAATATTATAGACCAGTGTCGCTTACATGCATCTGTTGCAAAACCCTAGAGCATATACTAGTTAGCAATATTAACAAGCACCTAGCCTTTTAAAGCATTCTTGCTGACTGTCAACATGGTTTCTGCAGTCAAAGGTCTTGTGAAACCCAATTAGTTCAATTTTACCATGACATTGTAAGCAATCTGGATGCAGCCATTGACCCTGGCCACAAACAGACTGCAGTAGTACAGACTAAGCATTTTACATTTTAAGTTAATAGGGATTTTTAATCAAAACTTAGGTGCCCAGGCAAAAATTTAGGCGCCTTGGCCGACTGGGCGCCTATCAGTCTTTATCGCTGAGACTGACTTAATTATCATGGACTTTGCCAAGGCCTTTGATAAGGTACAACACAGAAGGCTATTGTACAAAGTGGAATATTATGGGATAAGAGGTGGATTAGCTCATGGCTCTCGGGGTGCACACAAAAAGTTGTACTTGATGGCCAAGTGTCCAATCCAGTCCCTGTTTTATCTGGAGTCCCACAAGGGTTGTACTTCGGTCCTTTTCTTAGTATTCATAAATGATCTCCCCGATAATATCAGGTCATCTGTCCATTTGTTTGCTGATGATCGTGTGCTGTATAGAAATATATACTCTCCTTCTGGCTGTCTTATTTTACAAGATGATCTGGACCGTTTAGCACAGTAGGAGGCCGATTGGCAGATGAAGTTCTGTGTGGCCAAATGTCATTCGTGAGGGTGTCATGACATCTTCCTGACCATCAGATTAAGTTTGATTATTCACTACACCAAAAGCAATTGGGTTTTAAGACATAATTTGGTTTTTGCACCTAGGCAGACAAAGGATGTTGCATATAAAACACTGGTTCGCCCTCAACTTGAATATGCATCACCCATTTGGCATCCCCATGTTAAAAACCAGATTCAGCAAGTTGAGAATGTTCGGAGGACAGCAGCTCGATGGACATGTGGGCGATAGCGAAATAAGAGTAGCGTCGGTGACTTGCTTAGTGAGTTGGAGTGGCCATCCCTTGAGGCGCGTTGTGAGCATTCTTGTTTAACCTTCTTCTATAAGATACACTCTGGTATAGTGTCTCTGGATAAAGATAAATACTTGATCCCTGTCACAGCTTCAACTCAAACAAAGGCATCAAAAGTAAATAAAAGTTCCTTTTAAAAAGAAAGTCTTCCCCAGTTTGTAAAATTGAAAATCCGCCATTGTTGCACGCCTTTCGGAAGTAAAGGGAAGCTATTGCCATACCCCCAGCGTCCGTCGTCAGCATAAACATAGGCATCAGCATTTGGTTAAAGTTTGTCTGCAAGCAATCATTTGTGCTGTTTTACAAATTTATTTTCAAGTAAAGTTATTGATAATTATTGTTAAAAACAACAACAAAGTTTTACCCAGTCTTTTCTCTCGATTTCCCAGGTTTGAGGGCTTAAATTTGTCTTTTTGAGAAGTCAATCGGTTCCTCTGTTTTACCTCCCTTATTATCATTATCAAATTTACACAAATTTTATCAAATGCATGTGCGCAGCAAACTAACTAAAACGCATCTTCTCTTCTACATATCCAAGAGCAGCAAAGGCTCTGGCAAGACTGCGCATCTGCGCAGGCTCGCCGGAGTCAGTGCTCGTCTCCTTTATGAAAATGCCTATGAAGTCTAAGTAATAGACCGATGCAATGTCATGACGTTGCATGACGTTGTTGCTCTAAATAAGCATGGTTTTCCTGGTAAGGCTTTTACTGAAACTGTTTCAGTGTTAGCTGTCCTTTTTAAATCATTGAAAGGAGGACAATGTATGTAGAAACTATTTTATATTTTAAATTCACGGACCCAGCGGGGAGAGAAACTGCAGTGTCGGTGCACATCTCACTGTAAAAAAACAACAACAAAAAACAAACATCGGCGAATGCTGAATGTGGCAGGCTGCTCACTCACACACATCACATGAACAAGTCCGTGAAATGAACAACCCCTGGCCCCACTTTATATAGAAGAAACTGGGTTTACGGGGGTATACATTATTTTTCATATTTCAGCTTCAAGACATTCGTTGTAGGTACTTGTTAGAACTGCCTCAATGAAGCGGTTCTAATGAGGCCCCACAACCTATGTTTGCAGTAAAAATGAAAAAAAATAACAGTGATTTTCATCAGAAAAGTAGCCATTCTTGAAATGTGAAAAAAATGCACTATGTCACACAGTTGTGTTATCGTTTTGAGTTTTATGGTGGTGGAAAATTTGTCAGAAAAGACATGCACATGTTAAGCTTTTAAACTGTTCGTTTGACCCACAATTTGATTTCAGAGATGACCAATGGCATGTCTTGTAAAATTGACCATGTTTGTAGGTACGAGCACTGACTCATAAATATTGAGATCCTTTTCTGCCCGAGTTCGAGGCACAATCGAGTCAAGTTCTGCAATAGAAAGTCAGGTGGTTTAAAACTGTTTTTCTTCATACATACCGGTGTTCACCCAACTCTGATAAAGGAACAGTTAATAATGTACCTTAAACCATTTAGTACCAGAAACCCCTAAAAGGGTACCATGGCAAACAGTGCCGGCCCAGATCAGACGCCGCAGAACACGGCGTCTGATCAGAGCCTACACTGTTTGCTAAAAGTTCAACCATTTTCCAAATACATTTTGAAGAAAACACAACTTGTCACCCCTAAATTTTGAAATGGACTCCTGCTGTATATAAGGAGGAAGATTCCATTTGGTACAAAAAGGGTTTATAAATGGAAAAAAAAGTGACATGTCACCCTAGTGTTATATAGTGATGTATAGAACTTGCTTGTGGATACATTTGTTTAGCAGAATGTTTTATAATTACAATGAACTTTTTTCCAGTTTGGTGTAAGTAGCCCAGAAGGACTGAAGACGGTGTTAAAAAGTAAAGAAGATATTGAACATGAGAAGAAACCTAAAAAAATTAAAAGGTACCACAATTTTATACCGCAGTCAGGCATTCTGTAACCCAATAAAGGGAGTCAAATAACTGTACGCTTTAACAGATTTTCAGAAATTTTGGCTAAATTCTTACCTTCTTTGGCTTTCCTGGTTTGAATGGTCTGTTGAAATAATTGCACACTGCTACTGTGGTTGTGAAGCGTTTGCGTTAACGCAAAAAGGTGCGTCTGGGACGCGATTGCACTAGCGGCGAACGCAAAAAAATACCATCTGCATCCACAGGATGTAAAATAACTTTCGTAATGTGCTGCCAGTCATCAAAGATGCCGACGCGACATCTAAGTAGCTGGATAGGGTGCTGATTTTAGATGAATAGCGGCAATTAAGCATGCATCACATGCAGCCCACCTCAGATTAATAATAGATAAATGAGTAATAACCAGAATATAACAGTTTTAATCGTGTTAATTGGGTCTCAAAAGATCAGGAGAAATACAGTGGAACTTCAATGGCTCGAACACCTTTGGGACCTCGAAAATCTGTTTGAGACAGGGGTAGTTCGAGCCACTGAGGTTACTGTCAGGAGGCATAACGAGATACTTTTTGACATCTTTTCGGTGTTCTATAATGAAAATGTATGCTGTGTGTACTCATTAGAATCGCCTCATCGAGGCGATTCTAATGAGTACACATAGCATACATTTGCAAGATAAAAGACTAAAATCTCCTTAATCATCCCCCACTATTTCTTATGTAGAGGATTTCGCTAGGGGCTCAAGAACGGGTTCGACACATCCATGGTAAACGAGCCATCGGTGTTCCAGCCATCAAAGTTCTACTGCAAATGTTATCTTGCGGAAAAACTCTTGGTTACATGATTCTATACATGCTTTGCTAGTTTGATAACAAATGTCATTCAAAGACAGCGTGTGGTGCGTAGATCAGTCTGTGCAGCGATAAAGAGTTAGAAAATGGCTCCCTTTGAAATAAATACAGCAGTACACATAGTTCTATCTTAGCCGTGCATTGACTACAATGCCACGAGAAATCGGAGAAAAAAATACATCGGTGATAATATAAGTATGAACACTGTTTTATTTGTTTGTTTCATTTATTTCTGCATAAAAGGTTTAAAAAGATGAATGAATGTTAAATGTTGCAATGCTGACAATATCTATATATGCGATTTTATTGTGCTGAATTGAACTATGAATAAATACTGGTAATCCCAAACTCGTGAGAACCAGACACAAAAACTAATGTGCCCAACTGTAGTATGCTGAAACAAACTTTATTAATACACATTTTGCCGGTCCATATTACAAACCGTTACCGGTTATTGTCCATTGTGTCAGGTGCGACAGATAATATATTAATAGTTTTCATTCATTGGGTGATTATTGTCCAAAGCGTTGAATATAAAATGAGTTGGTCAGTATTGACATGTGTCAAAATTAAACAACCACCATGATTGAATAATCAAAGATGCTTTTAATCAACGTTGCAGATTTCAGGTGGCGACATACACCTGTCAGGAAACGGCTTGTGTAGTCAATAAATTAGAGGCGACATTCTTTTATTTTAGCGACCACTTTTCGCAAAATGAATCACGGACGCGAAATAATGAGTCAAGGACGCAAATTTCTTGCCTCTGCATCCGCAGTACGCAAACGAGAAATAGCGCTGACGCTGGTTGTGCCTCAGCCTCGAAAATAATTTCTAAAGTTAAACAGTTTATTTGCAAATTTTCATACAGAATGAAGCGCTGAGAAACTTTGGTTTGAGCATCCATGTTGTTTCCTACATCTCTGTGGCGCATTGATGTAAGAAACTTTGCACACTTTGACATCACATTATACCAAGTGTGCCTGCCATAGCACTTAAATCTTGTTTAACATGCCATACTGTCTGCTGTCTTCTTTGTTTAAATCTGCTAAATTATTGCAAAACTCCTTGATTGTTTTGAATTGCAATATAAACTAAATACATGATTATTGTCTTTAATAATAAAATATAATCAGTTTGCCACGACAGTTTTATAGTGGCTCGCTGATGCTCGCCCCCTATAAAATTGTCAAAGGCTCAACAATTATATTTTATTAGTAAAGCCACTAACCATGTATTTACTATATTGCCGACCTCAGTGGCTCAGTCTGATGTCCGTCTGACTGGTGATCAGGAGGTTGCCGGTTCAATCCATGCCAGGTCGGCAACATTCTTTTGTGGAGATTGATCATAAAGTCTTTTCTATAAATGGTCGTTGATTCAAGAAAAGTAGTTGTTAGTTTCTGATGAAAGAATGTGTACTGCACTGGTTAACCACCTGTATAAGGCTGCCCAGGAAAAGTATAATTAAGTATACTGACCAGCTCGATATGATCTAAATGGTGTTGACAGGGCTTTTAAACTTCAAACAAAACAAACAGATATAAACACAAAATTCCTATACAACTTATTATTAGAATATGGGTATCAGTAAACATGATATGAAGATGATCCAAACTAAATTGTTTGACTTATATACATTAAGAGGAATGGGAACACCTGGCAGATTTTTCTGCCATTTTTCAAAGGGAGACAACTTTCGGGACTTCCTATTCACTTTTCTATAAGCCCTGTCCCACTGAAAAAGGGGTCTACTCTTAAAGGAAAGAATTTGCTCCTCAGGAGCAAATTCTTTCCTTTAAGAGTTGATCCCTATTGACATGGGAGACAAAATACTTTTGAAGGAGTTACCTCCACTGAAGTTGTACCCATTCCCATTAAGTCCGTGAAGAAAACACCCTGGATTAACCTCACTTAATTTTTAATATGGTAAAGTGGAGGTTTCCATCATTGCAAGGATATACATTATTTCTTATTTTTGCACTCAAACAAAGACTGTGGGTTCTCATTAAAACCATCTTATTGAGGTGTTTCCAACAAACATCCACAATCTGTTTGAAGCAGTACCATAAAAATTCGGAAACCTTGAGGACTTGGTAGTTATTCGCCATTTTGCCTACAATTTTATGATCCAACAAAGAGTTCAAAAGGTGCAGATGGAATGGCAAACAGTGTAGACCCTAATTAGACTGCCACACCAGGAGCAGTCTGATCTGGGTCTTTACTGTTTGCTTAGGCCTGTTGATCCCAATACTTAGGATCATTATGGTGACAAGGAAAGTAGTGTAAATTTTCATGAGAAATAAGGTTGTTATTAGTGACATGAAAAAAGCATTATTTTACATTGGTGTGTTACTCTGAGAAAAACTGGTTTTTGAGTCCGTAGGAAAAATTTTCCAAAACTGTAGATATATATTTATTTTGGCAAATTTAGTGAGGATTTATTTGTCTTGCAAATGACTGTAGTGTGTACTCATTAGAATCACCTCAATAAGTACACACAACACATCTTTATTTAACCCATTTTGTACTGGAAACCCCAAAACGGGTACCCGGGCAAACAGTGCAGGCCCATATCAGACACTGCAGAATGTGGAGTCTGATCAGGGCCTCCACTGTTTGCTAAAAGTTCTGCCTTTTTATGCCCCCAGAATCAAAGATTCGGGAGGGGGGGGGGTGCATACAGCTTTTGGTTTGTCTGTCTGTCTTTTTGTTTGTCTGTGTGTCTGCAGACACCTTAACATTAAGCTTAACTTTTGAACGGTAAGTGATAGGGCTTTGATATTTCACATGTGCATTCCTTGTCACAAGACCTTTCCAGAGGTACCATAATTTTTGATCTCGTGTTTTGACCTTGATTTGTGGAAGGGCTTTAATATTTCACATGTGCTGTCCGGGGGCATCAAAGTTTGACAAACACATCTTTTGAAGAAAACATATCCTAAAACCCCTAAATTTTGAAATGCACACCTGCTATCTAATTATAAGGAGGAAGATTCCATATGGTACAAAAAAGGTTAAAATAAAATTGAAAAGAAATCCTTATTATGCCTCCTGATCTGTTGCTATGATTAATGCTCAGTGCATCTGTCTTAAATAAATTTTTGTGCTCTTAAGGGGATGGGAACACCTTCAGGGGAGGCAACTCCTGCAAAATTATGTTAGTCTGCCATGTCAATAGGGGTCAATTCTTAAAGGAAAGAATTTGCTCCTAAGGAGCAAATTCTTTCCTTTAAGAGATGACCTCTTTTTCAGTGGGACTGAGCTTATAGAAACACTTACAGGAAGTGTCGAAAGTTGTCTCCCTTTGAAAAATGGTGGACAAGTCCACCAAGTGTACCCATTCCCCTTAGAGGTGTTAAAGCCATTGAAGTTTGACTAAATATTATTTTAGAGTGTTTATGTACAGTAAAGGATCCTCGGTATTACTGAATCTTACCAAACAGATTACAGTTGAAATGTAATCCAATTATTTACAAGGTTTTCAAGTATTAAGAACTACTTTTTCTTGCAAAATTATATACAGCTTTTTGGTAAATGTATGTCATGAAAATAACACCAGCGGTAACAGTGCTTTGGTTTTGCTAATGTGATTTATGTACTCATTAGAATCACCTATATTGTACTGAGCCAGTGTACAGCACAGGCACTTTTATTTTATAGGAGGTAGTGAAAATTTTCCTAAATCACCCTGTGATGTCTTATGGCACTGGGATTAACACCTCCATGGCTCAAAGTACCCCTGTCTCAAACAAAATTTCATAGTCCCGGAGTTGTTGGAGTCATTGAAGTTGGAATGTATTGAGGTGATTCTAATGAGCACACACAATCATGTTTTCAAGTTAAAATACTTTATTTCTTAACCCTTTTCCAGCTGAATACATGTAGATTGATAAAGCCACACCCATTACCAGCTATCAGCCAGTCAGATTACTTAATATATTATAGTCATTCAATTAAAAAACTGCATGTCAAACAGTGTAGATCCTGATCAGATGGCTTCTTCAGAAGCCATCTGATCTGGAACTACACTGTTTGCAAAGATAGGGGAGGGGTTGTCTTGAATAAGGGTTAAGGCAGTATAGGGAAAAAAAACCAAAGGAGGTAAGAAGAAGGTCGAGTCATCCATTGTAAAATAGCCATTAGTGTTTTAGTCATTGAGAAGTTTCACTATTTAGAATCATGAATAATCTTGGTATACATTAGTCATTTGAATTGTTTGTAGTGTGTCAGAGGATGAGACTATCAAGAAGAGACCCAGCCAAACAGAGGAAGTAGCTCACAAAGATGATGATAGGAAAGATAAATCTGTGAGTTCTTATCATCTCTCCACAAATAATGATCCTAAGTATTGGGACAGCTAGGCCTAAATAAACCATGCAGATCCCTGTTTAGTTTATACTACCTAATTTATTTTAGTTCGATTGCGATGAAAGCTCCAAGCTTGTTGAATCGCTCTTGAATCGCGACTTTTACACCACTACTAGCCATTTACACCTGGGTCAATTGGGGCATTATCATAATGTGTCTTGCCCAAGGACACATCTCACCTCCAGGGGCCAGATTCAAACCCACAACCTTTCGATCATAAGTTGAATGCGCTAACCACTGAGCTTTAGAGGCTGACTGTTTGCCATTCTGTCCCGACCTTTTGGACTTCTTCCTGGATCATGAAACAAAATGGTTAAAATTTTAGGAGAATTATTTCAAGTCCTCTAGGTGTCCGAATCTTTAGGATTTTTATTGTAGTTTCTCGACTGAACACAGGTTCGAGATTCGCAAAATTGCAGTATGTTTCCTCTGGCTTTCTTTGCCGGATCATTACAGGGTCACTAATGAGGCTTTATTAGCCGAAACTACGTAGTACGACCCATCTTCTTTCTTTTGAATGTTTTCATTGCTCTTAAAGGAACTCATTTTTGATTTTTATTTGCCTTCACTGCAGCTGGTGTTGTGCCGTGTGGCGGCCGAAGAACGTCTCCCCGTACATCAACCATAGTGCAGTTTATATTTTACTTTTGGTCCTTTGAGATCAGTGTGAATATTCTGAGAAATCAGAAAAAAAAATTATTGGTTTAGACTCATATTCTAGACAGGTTTTTATTTATTTGGACCCCATTTTGATTTATATCAGTCTTTGAATCAACTTCCTGTTCGAGATTTGCAAAATTGCAGTATGTTTCCTCTTGCTTTCTTTGCCGGATCATTCCAGGGTCACTGATGAGGCTTTATTAGCCGAAACTACGTAGTATGACCCATCTTCTTTCTTTTGAATGTTTTCATTGCTCTTAAAGGAACTCATTTTTGATTTTTATTTAAAGTTACTAAGTCTGGGGTCAGTGGGCAATTTTTGCAAATTCCATTGCTGGAATGACATTCAGCTAATATATGTTGCAACTGCATAACCCTTTTTTCGCTGGAAACCGCAAAACAGGGCATCGTCAAACAGTGCAAGCTGTATCAGACAGCTCCAAGCAGTCTGATATTTGACTGCTCAGAATCAGACTTCTCTGAGCAGTCTGATAAGGGTCTACATTGTTTGTTATTCCATTTGCACCTTTTGACTCCTGGCTGGATCATTAAACAAATTCTTTAACCCTTGTCCTGCTGAATATGCCACACCCACTACCGATTATCAACCAATCAGATTACTTGATGCAAATCATTGCAACAAATTCATAAACTGAATGACAAACAATGTAGATCCAGATCAGATGGCTTCTTCAGAAGCCATCTGGATCTGCATTGTTTGAAAGTAAAGACATATCCAGGCTCAGCAGGACAAGGGTTAAAATAAATCTTAGGAGAATTACAGCAAAGCCTCAGTGTCCGAATGTTTAGGATTTGTATGGTAGCTTTGATTCTTGAATAAGGAGGCTAATGAAACTGAACACATCCACCCTGTCCACATCAACTGACCTTGACCTACTTTTCATGCTTGGGTGAATAATATTTTGTCTATTTCGAATGATTGCCTATCAGTTGATGAAATTTTATATACATTTCCACCCTGATGCACCTTGCCCACTGCTGATGACCATTACTGAAGTTGACCTACTTTTCACGCTTGGCTACACAGTCTTTAGTTTGTGGGTTTAGCTCCATTCCTTGAATACAACCAAGAGTGGCAGTCTCGACATAGCCATTTGGAGATTTTCTTGTGTTACTGAAGGAGACCTTGTTCATCATTTCATACATGTAACCACTGTATGAGGGTAGGCTGAAAAGTTCTGAGCCTGACCAAGAAGCAGGCATCAAACAGCCATGAAATTTTGTATTCATTAAATCCAAACCTTTATTACTTGATTTGACTCAAATGAGTTCAAGTTTACCTGCAATAACGTACAAATTCTAGAGTTTGAAAATTGATACTAGCACGTTTTTAAAAAAATGGACAAAATCTGGCATTGTGGTGTCATCAAGTACCTCCATGAAAAGGGGTTAGCTCCTAAGGACATTCAAGTCGATATGGTTGCTACATTAGGGGATGATGCTCCTTCGTATGCAACCGTGAAAAGGTGGGAAGCAAATTTTAAGATGGGCAAGGACAGCCTTGAAGATGATGACCGGTGTGGACTTCCCACAACGGCAACAACTGAGGAAACCATCAGCCAAGTGCACAGGGCCGTGATGGATGACAGTCGTTTAACTGTGAATCAGTTAGCTAACACTGTTGGCATCTCCCGTGAACCAGTAGAGAACATTCTACACAGTGAATTAGGAATGTCGAAGGTTTCCGCCAGATAGGTACCACGGCTTTTGACCCCTGACCAAAAGTTGACCAGACTGAACCTGTCACAAGCCAACTTGGCTATTTTTTAAGCAGACCAAGATGGTTTTCTTGATCGTTTTGTCACTCAGGATGAGTGTTGGATTCATCACTTTGAGCCTGAGATCAAAAGACAATCCATGCAATGGAAGCACCGTGGCTCACCCCCGCCAAAGAAGGCAAAGGTCCTCTCCTCTGCAGGGAAGGTGATGGCATCAGTGTTCTGGGATGCCAAGGGTATAATATTCATATATTACCTTCAAAAGGGCAGACCAATTTATGGGGAGTATTATGCAGATCTGCTAAAACAATTGCGAAAAGCAATTAAGGCTAAACGACCCGGAAAATTGACAGAAGGGGTCTTGTTCCATCAGGACAATGCACCTGCTCATAAATCGGTTGTCGCAATGGCTGCTGTGCACGACTGTGGCTTCACACTTGTTGATCACCCTCTGTATTCACCTGATCTAGCTCCATCAGAATATTTCCTGTTTCCAAACATGAAAAAGCACATGGCTGGGCAGCATTATCGGTCAGACGAGGAGGTGATAGCTGCTGTGTAGGAGTTTTTCAGGGACCAAGATGAGACCTTCTATACCACTGGGATCCAAGGACTCCAGCATTGCTGGAGGAAGTGTGTGGACAGGAAGGGAGACTATGTTGAAAAATAAGGCACTTTCAGCATGGACAAACCATTGGATCTTGGTCAGGCTCAGAACTTTTCAGCCTACCCTCGTGTAGCGGATCTTCATGTATTACATATAATTTCAACTCTCATAACATGCAAATTTCTGTGGACGGTTAGATTGTACTTGTCCAGTATCAAGTACACAAAACTTGTCATTTCAGGTTACTGTAATGATCCTAAGTATTTGGAAAGATAGTCTCATGCAAACAGTGTAGACCCAGATCAGACTGCTCCTGAAGGAGCAGTCTGATCAGGGTCTTCACTGTTTGCCATTCCTTCTGCACCTTTCGGACGCCTTGCTTGATTGTGAAACAAATTTGTCAAAATTTTAGGAGAACTACAGCAAGTCCTCAAGGTTTCCGAAATCTGTAGTAGCATTTCTTTGAAGAAAACAATGCTTTGGCTGAAATTTTAATGTAGCGTATCATTGTTCATGCATTAAACCTTTCAACCCTATAGAATGGTAAGATACATGTATATGTGCAAACTGTAGATCCAGAATCTAGCAGTCTCATCTAGATTTACACCGTTTGCTGCCATGTTAATGGCTTTTACTAAACCCCCTACTTACAAGAATAGATGTACATGTGTATCCAAGACTAAGTGGGGAAGAGTTGGAATGAATCCTATGATACCTAGGATGCTAGGATACCTCTGTTTCCTTCCTGATGCAGTAAAATTCCTCCATTAAGACTGTTCAAAAACAGCCCCAAAGGTGGTCCTTTACTAGAGGACACTGGGGGAAGACAAAATTGAGACAGAACAGCTGAAACCTTATCAATATGCTTTTGAAAGCAGAATTAATTCTAGTTTTACCTGGTCTTAATAGCGGAATTTTACTATACTACAATTTTCTCATCCTTGATATGTATGTATAAAAAATGCCAGATTTTCCATGTCTCACAAAAATACATTACCACTGAAAGTGTATCTAACTAATATTAATAGAACTGAAATTTGGATATATTCACATAATTATTTTAAATGTTTTAAATGTTGCACACAAATTATCATACACCTTGGCATTTGAGATAAGTGTTGACTGTTTGTGTTGTTTGGACATTTTATGATGCATTGTTTTGTTTAGATGTGGGGTTCATGTTAGTTAAGGTCAAAACATCAAAATAAAGAATGTTGTACATGCATCCTAGAGTTGTATGATGTAACTTCTTTTCCAGCATTTAAAGGAAATGGATACACCTTCAGGGGAGGCAAATCCTTTTTTATAGAAAATACACCACAACCTCTTTATAACAGTATTGTTAGGGTCCATTGCAAAATCCTTGTTAGTTAAATAAGCATGTTATATCCAAACAAAAATGACACATTTTTATAGCCCCGCTTTGAAAAAGTGGGGCTATATTGGTTTTGCCATGCCCTTCTGTCATTCCGTAATTCCGTGATTCCGTTAATTTGTGTTGGCTCCATAACTTTGTATCTGCTTAACATATTTTCATGAAACTTCACACAAATGTTAAACACCATAAGACAATGTGCAGAGCGAAGGAATTATAACTGTGGATTGCCTACTTTTGGAGTTATTGCCCTTTGAACATTTTCCGTAATTCCGTAATTCCGTGATTCCGTTAATTTGTGTTGGCTCCATAACTTTGTATCTGCTTAACATATTTTCATGAAACTTCACACAAATGTTAAACACCATAAGACAATGTGCAGAGCGAAGGAATTATAACTGTGGATTGCCTACTTTTGGAGTTATTGCCCTTTGAACATTGAAAAATGGCAATTTTAATTGTGTCCGCTTCATAACTCGAAAACCGTTTGAGATATTTTTAGGAAACTTCACACAAATGTTAAGCACTATGAGACGATGTGCAGAGCGCAGGAACCATAACTCTGCATTGCTTATTTTTGGAGTTATTGCCCTTTGAACATTGAAAAATGGCAATTTTAACAGTGTCCCCTTCATAACTCGAAAACCGTTTGAGATAATTTCATGAAACTTCACACAAATGTTAAGCACTATGAGACAATGTGCAGAGCGCATGAACCATAACTCTGGTTTTCGTATTTTCTGTGTGTCTGTCTGTGTGTCTGTCTGTGTCTGTTAACAATTTTCGTGTCCGCTCCATAACTTTAAAACCCATTCACATATTTTCATGAAACTTCACACAAACATTAAACACCATGAGATGGTGTGCAGAGTGCAGGAACCATAACTCTGGATTGCCTAATTTTTGAGTTATTTCCCTTTGAATATTGAAAAATATCAATTTTAGCCGTCTTTGCTCGATAACTCAAAAACCGTTTGAGATAATTTTATGAAACTTCACACAAATGTAAAGCACCATATTACGTGTGCAGAGCGCAGGAACCCAAACTCTGGATTGTCTACTTTTTCAGTTATAGGCTTTTGAATATTAAAAAATGGCAATTTTAACTATGTCCGCTCCATAACCGTTTCTGATATTTTCATGAAACTTCAAATAAATGAAAAGCACCTTGAGATGATGTGCAGAGTGCAGGAACCATAACTCTGGTTTGCCTACTTTAGGAGTTATTGCCCTTTGAACATTTAAAAAGGCAATTTTGACTGTGTCGGCTCCATAACTCACAAACCATTTGAGATATTTTCATGACACTTCACACAAGTGTAAAGCACCATGAGACAATGTGCAGAGCGCAGGAACCCTGACTCTGATTTGCCTACTTTAGGAGTTATTACCCTTTGAACATTGAAAAATGGAAGATGAAATTTAGTATAAACATGGACATTCTGGTAATGTATCATGCTCATTGAAATGAGGGACAAGGGCTCACAACTCTTAGAGTTTTTCCAGATAATGTAAAATTTTCAACAGTTATTTCTTGTTCATAACTGTTTTCTCTGCAGCTTAAATAACTTTCTTCTCTGACAGCGCTGAAGCGGGGCTATAGTCAGATCCTCTGACAGCTCTAGTTTGGATGGGTCTTTAGTCCATGTTATAGTAAACATTGTTCTGTATAAAGAGATGGTGTTCCCTTACCAACAGGGGTCTACTGTTAGAAGAACAAACTAGCTCCTTATCAGAGAGACACAGCAGAAAATGACAAAAAATACAACAGTTACATCTATTCCTCATAAAATAATTACTGTTGATGAGAAGAAAGGTCCTATATAAGCCTTCACTGTGCAGTAGCTCATTAACATTGGCCAGTTACATTTTTATACAGAAAGATGAAGAATCTGAACAGTTTGAGACAGATGAAATCTACACAGACTCCAGTACATTCTTAAAGGTAAGAGCCTGACAAGCATATACTTGTTTAGGTAAATATATACACAGGTTGGAATTTTGGGATCCAGAATATCACTCGAAATGGAAAATACACCGGTATTTTTGCTGAAAAATAAATTGTGATAAGCTTTTGCAGTTCAGAGGCTTCTCAAATTTTATTGCAGCAAAAATACCAGTCTTACAACCAGAGGTCAAAAGCATTTCCCAAAGAATAAATTTCTACAGGGATGATTATTGCATTTGAACCTTCTTCAACAACAAATTTTAAGAGCTGCGTTGCTTATACAGTAAAGTTCTATATTAAGATCACCTTTGGGAATGTTTCAGGTATTCTTTCTTTGTTTTTAACAGACAGGGTCCTCCAGTATGGGACTACCATTGGGCCTCTTCAAAAGTTGTAAAAGTCTTGAGGGGAATGGGAACACTTGGCATATTTTTCCACCATTTTTCAAAGGGAGAAAACTTTCGGGACATCCTGTTCACTTTTTCTATAAGCCCTGTCCCACTGAATTAGGGTTCTATACTTAAAGGAATAGAGGTCAACTCTTAAAGGAAAGAATTTGCTCCTGAGGAGCAAATTCTTTCCTTTAGAGTTGACCGCTATTGACATGAGAGACAAAAATACTTTTTCAGGAGTTGTCTCCCCTGAAGGTGTTCACATTCCCCTTAAGACCACTTTTACCACTTTTGAACAGGCCCAATGGTATTCCCATACTGGAGGTCACTTGCTGTAGAAAACACAAAGAAAGAATACCTGACTGAAACATTTTAAACATGCCTTTAAAAGCAGATTTAGTCTTTTTAGCTAGTCTTAATAGTGGAATTATTACTGTATATGGATAATTTTAGATCAGCTAAATTGACAAAGAAGTATAATGTCTTCTAATGTTGTGTCAGATTTCATCTCAATGAGAATGATTTTTAAAAATGGTTAAAATTTTGCAACAGATATTGTTTCATTGTATATGTACTTACATGATCCTATAACCTCAGGTTAAGGCTTTTGTACCATGCAGATCGAGCCTTGGTGGGGCATCTGTGTCCTGTTGGCACATTTCTAGTTTTTCCTTAGCTTACCAGAGCCAAATGCTACAGGGTAGTTTATAGGATAGACATTGGTCTGGGTCTGGCTCCGCACTGTTTGCCTGTCCCTTCTTTGGGTTTCCAGGTACTGTAATGATCCTAAGTATTAGGACAGACAGGCCTAAGCAAACAGTGCAGACCCAGGTCAGACTGCTCCTACAGTCTGATCAGGGTCTACACTAGTGTTGTTCCGATTGTCGCTGAACATCGAAAACTAATCGTTCTGAGCAACGTCGGCGACAATCGATAGCACTTTTGTCACTATCGATTGTAAATGAAGCCTGCTGTGCGCACTCTTTTTATCGCAGAAAAAAAATTCATCATGCCATCTTGATTAGGTTTCTTTCCTTTGAAGTCTATTTATCGGCATTATTTTCATACTCTTTAAATTAACCCGGCACGTGTTTTAGCACCTGACACCTGTGACTCTCCACGCTTCAGCGACCATAATTAGTGCTTTTGGCACTGATTATAAATACCGTTATGTAAACACGTTTTTAGCATGTGTCACCTGTTGACTGTCCAGACTTCAGTGACCATAATTAGTGCCTTTGGTGTTGATTATAAATACCGTTGTGTAAAAGTATGATCTTATCGCTTTTGACGGTAACAGAGACGTGGTCAAATGTGAGCTCGGTATTCCTTTCAATATCAACATAAATAAATAACGTTCGAGAAGTCAAAATGGAATATGTTTAAGTGCGTTTATCCATATCAATTCTTCCAAAATGAATTCGTTGTAAGTTTTAGAGTGTGTAATTGCTACCAATTTGCGATATAAAGCGGATTTGTAATACACATCAACCTCGCTATGTCCCGGAAATCCGGGTCCAAACCAACGCACCGTGTCAGTTAACTCAGTTAACCGAAACGGTTTATGATCGCCGACCGTATTATTCACGCTACTATTCTACTATTACACTGCAAACACAAGTCTTCGGTCATACTGATAAGCGTATAATGAATGTTCCGTGTGACTAGGTGTGAAAATAAGGTGAAGTTATGACTCTTATTTGGGTGTATCTCTCAATCATGAAACTCAATCAACAAGTGTGAAAATCCTCCTACGGCGATTAGCAACATCTTAAAGGCATTTATTCTGTAACAGTAAAACACACGGTGTGTTCATAATTGTTTTATTGCCCCCTGTGATATACTGACTATAGCAGATCAAAGGCGGCCCTTAATAGGGTGATTAGTAGCTCTTGTTGAATCCCCTGACTGAGGCACTTAAGAGGAAAATCAATAATGTACACCAGTCAACAGTAAGTAATTTATTGATTTTCCCCAAGGAGGCCCCTTACCTGTTGAAGACAGAGCACTTCACTTCAGTCAGCTCTGAGGGCTACATCATATTATGTAATGAAATGATAGTCCGCAATAATCAAGAATAAATGCCTTTAAGTTGGATGATTGCAAAATTAAAACAGACTTTTCTACTGTCTCGTGAACGCTAGTTTTTTTTTTTTTTTTTTTTCGCGGGAAAAAGCGCATGCTTGGCGCGAAAAAAACAAAAACGACCTCATTATGGGGTAGTCTGCTATTGGTAAATAAGATAGGACTTTCAAAAATAAAATTTGCATAATACAAGGCGCATTTCTCAAAACACAACCGTTCAGTTATTGAGAACATATTTTATCGGTTCCAATTTATATTCTTTTTTTATGAAGAAAAAAACGCCCTATTAAAATAAAACAATAAGATTCAATGCATGTATATTTGCTACAATCCGATGACGTCATTTACCGATCGCCAACAGAAAAAAACGATAGACAATTGATTTTTCAATGATGTTGGTTGCAGAAAACTTTTATATTCGCATTGGTCTTGCCCATAAAGGCGGGTATGAAAGTTTGGGCTCATTTTATAGCCTGAATATTAAATTGTTAATTAAACTGCTTTCTTTTACGGTGATCTCTTTCTCGCTAAGCTGACAGTTTTGAGTTGATTGCATGTCATGTTGTATCACACGTGTCAAAGTAATTAAGTTTGTATAACTGTATATATCTTTAATTAGGTGTTATGAAGCTCAAATCGTGTGTGATTGTCACACCAAGGTATTTAATGGAATCACCGTTCACTTAATTTCATTGGGTCTCTTCCTAGTTATCTGCATAATACTGCATTAACGGGCTGAAATTCCATGCCCCATTTTCGTGCCCAACATCCTTATCATCACGTGTCTATGTCATTCTGAAGTTTCACTGAGTCCTCTATATTTCTTGTTTCCCTGTAGCAAACACAATCGTCTGCGAACAGACTTATTTCTGAATCAATGTCACAGGAAATATCATTAATGTACAGGGAGAATAACAGGAGACCAAGAACAGTCCCTTGTGGGACACCAGGCAAAACTAGAGCCCACTGCCTCATTAACTATGAGCTGTTTTCTGGAACAAATTACGCTCTGTAATTGGGTGGGAAAGTATAAATGGAGGCTCTGAAAAGCGTTTGCTACAGTTATATATTGTTGAAGCAAATGATGGGATATCCGATTGTACAATCGATAATCAATCGGTTTTACTTTACCGATAATCGATTGTAACTTTTCTGTCCGATTCACAACACTAGTCTACACTGTTTGCCATTCCATCTGCATGTTTTGGAATTCTTGCAGGATCGTGAAACAGGTTTCTGGTAATTACAGCAAGTACTCAAAGTGTCCAAAATTTAAGGAATTTTATGATGAGAATGGGTTAAGGAAAATTTACATTAAGACAACCTGCAGTAAATTTCACGCCTGAATTTCAGGGAACTCAAAGTGCAAATCCACACAATGATTACTGTCAACACTTTGTTGATACTGGGGAAAGACCACAGAACTTTATAAGAGATGTTGGTAAGTTTATCAGAAAACCGACCTTTATCATCATCATCATCCATCATCACCATCACCATCTCTTAATGTACCTAGCACAAACAGAAGCAGATGATATTTTCAAAGGTTTTATGTAGATTTCAGAGAAAAAAGGCTTAATGTTTCATGTATGTTAGATTGATTTCTCAGGAAAAAAAATGATAAAATTTGAAAGTCATTTGCTGCACTTTGCTTGGCCCTTAACAAAGCACTGTAAGAGTTAATATATGTGTAGCTAGAGACCATAAATAAAAGAAGTATCTAGTTTTTTTATATTTTAAACAAACAGAGCTGTAGGTAATGAGAAGTCACATGGACTTGTCAGTTAATTTGGATATAGCCTAGTTCTTGAATTGTAACATTATTTTGTGTCTTATGGCATATGCATGTCGTTGTGACATTTATTTATTGAAGTTCAGCCAAATGGCATGATTGTATTGCACGAAACTGACAACCCTATTTAAGGGTGATAGGGGATGTATTAAGTACATATTGAAATATCCAGAGTTTTAGTCAGATTGTAGTGAGATTAAAATTATCCTCCATACTGAGGCATTAAATAGAAAAGGCTAGAGAAAATAAGATATATGAGAATCCTTTTACTTATATGTAGGCTTGGCAATGAGATTTGAAGAGTACCCAAAACTGAGGGAGTTGATACGGCTTAAAGATGAACTTATAGAAACTACAAATATTCCTCCAATGTAAGTCATATAACAAACTGTATATTTACTGTCAAGACAAGAAGAAAGTGTCAATCATTCAGAGTGCAACAATAATATTCAGGGGCCAGTTATGCATAATTAACGATATAGTAGATTAACATATCATTAATTAAAACTTTGGACATTTTATGGCAATTAAACTAATGTTTTTGCAGACAAAATGTGAGTTGCTTTAAATTTGCAAATGCAAATGCTGCTCACATTTTTCAGCAAAAATATCACTATTAGATACTAGAAAAGTTAACATGTTTACCACTAACAATTTGATTGATTGATTGATTGATTTGTGGTTTAACATCCCTGTCAACACTATTTAGGTCATTTTGGAGATGTTGTTTCTATGTTTTGGGACTTTTACCCGACATCGAGATTAAATGACATATCAAGCCCTGCCACCCAATGAAACCAAAAGAGTTTATATGGGTGGACGGTCCGACTCACACCATTTTGCCCTTGGCTGGCTTAGAGCCTTTAAGCGGTTTATCAGTTCTCATGTTCTCAGTTATGTTTCAGCTCTGCGTGGAAGCATCGGCAGCCCAATCTATTTCTTCAAGCCCCGATGGCCGAGGGTGAATTACCAGTAATGAACTTGTTAAGCTAAAAAGATGTAAACAACTGGGCCCTAGTGTAGAAATTATTGTCTGAGACAGAGCATGATAAAACCTAGAAGAGGACCAGGGGCCAATTGTTCAAAACTAACGACATCACTAGTTAACGAATCATTATAACTTGGATCATTTGAAATGGCAAATATACTAATATTTTTGCTGAAATAATGTGAGATGCTTATTACTCTTAAAGGAAAGAATTTGCTCAGGAGACAAAAATACATTTGCAGGAGTTGCCTCCCCTGAAGGTGTTCCCATTCCCCTTAAGTAATTATCTGCTAATTTTACAGAAGTTATTGGTATCCTAAGAAAATGAGTTGTGAATGCAGAAAATAATGCTGTGTTGTATGTGACCCTAAATCTTTCAAAGAGGACTCTTCTGTCTTGGAATTTGGATAAGTCCATTGTGCTGTACATTGTTTTTAGTCAAAACCATTGACAGAATGGAAAACAGTGTAGATCCAGATGAGATGGCTCATTATGAGCCATCTCATCTGGATCTACACTGTTTCCTCATCTGGGTTACGTTTATTTTGCACATGTGTATACAATTTTTCAGGTATTATAAATGTGACCTAGAGGCCTTTGAGTTATCAGAACTAGACAGTAGATTTGATGTGATCTTATTGGAGCCACCACTAAAAGAATACCAAAGAGCTCAGGGAGCTGTGTTTGATAAATACTGGGACTGGGATGAAGTAAGTGAACTGAGCATCTGCATCAAAGTCTCGTTATAACGCTAGTTGATATAACATCATTTTGTATATAACACTTATAGTTCAAACAAATTGACCTGAGACTGGTGAATTCTATTAACATAATTTCACACCCGACTGAATGCATGTATTTATCTTTGCCGTCTTCAGAAAATGGCAATACTGTTATTCAGTACATAGAGGTCGGTGAATGGGTTGCAATTCACGAGATGCCAAAAATTCACGAGAAGTTTATGAAAGCCGACGTATTAGGTGATAACATTGACTAATTTTTTCCTTGCATATAGGTCGGTCTCATGTCAAATTGTTCGAACTAAACCATGTCATGCCTCCCAAATGTTTAATGCCATTTTATTAATGGTTTTTAGTATGGAACCTACAGCTCTCCATTTGGAGGCATACTAAAGATATTTATAGGGTAACTGACAGAAGAAGTAAGAAGTATATGTTGAGGGTACTTGTTAGAATTGCCTTCCATCATAAGTTTGTTTTGTCTTTCCCTCTCTTTCACAGATTCAGAGATGACAATTGTCAGGTATTGGCTAAAGAATATGTTAACCACTTATCGTAGTAGGTTTAAACTCACCTAGGAAAAGAGTGGTTAACTTCACCTTTAAAGCAGGAAAATTCAAAAACTAATGACAATCTATTTTATTATTTATTCAGAGAAATTAAGGGGAATGGGAACACCTTCAGGAGAGGCAACTCCTGCAAAAGTATTTTTGTCTCCCATCACAATAGGGGTCTACTCTTAAAGGGAAAAATTGCTCCTTAGGTCAACTCTTAAAGGAAAGAATTTGCTCCTATGGAGCAAATTCTTTCCTTTAAGAGGAGACCCCTTTTTCAGTGGGACAGGGATATCGAAAAGTGAACAAGAAGTCCCGAAAGTTTTCCCATTTCCCTTAAGGTTTGACATTTTATGGGAATCATCTGCCAAGCAGACTGTCAAGCCTTACTTCCTCTGAAAAATGCATCTGTCAGTCATAATTGATACTTTAAGAGCTTAACCCTTAGACTGCTAATCATGATTAGCAGATGGCCTTTTCAAAGTGTATTTTCCTTATTTTTAGTGAAAATAGGGCTAGACATTACATGTGAATCATCTGCAAAGTAGACAATTCATACGTAATATCAAGCCTATGAAAAAATATTTAAGAAATTAAATTGTTGTCTGCTGCAGGATGAAGGTTTAATTGATCACCCTGATATGATCATTGTACAGTGAAATTCCGCTATTAAGACCACCTAAAATTAAGACTAATTCTGCTTTAAAAGCTTATTTAGTAGGTTACAGTTATTCTTTCTTTGTGTTTTCTGCATACAGTGTCCTCCGGTTGTGGACCACTTTAGGGACTTTCAAAAGTGGTCTTTAAGACCACTTTTGAACAGTCACAAAGGTGGTCTTAATATAGGAATTTTGCTGTATATTGGAAACATTGAATTTGGAATATTTATAGAACTCTAATGTGTCAAATTCTTGGTCACATTTGAGTGTTAGCTGTTGTTTTTTATTTTCAGATTGAGAGATTAGATATTCCATCAGTAGCAGCCCAGAGGTCATTCATCTGGATCTGGTGTGGTAATGATGAGGGATTAGAGAGGGGTAGGCAGGTAGGAAAACTACATTTTATTGTGAAAGAAATTTGAGCAAATCAGATTCACAAAAACTTTATATCTTTAGAGAAAATCAGGCTTCACATTTCATGAGAATTGTTTGCTAAGCAGACAATTCACATGAAATGTCAAGCCTTATTATTTTCAAAAAATTGAAAAAGAAAATAGTTGAAGATACTTCAGTTGTGCTTAGTGATTTCAGGAGTAAGGTAGGTTACAGGTGTCAATAACGTGGAGTGTAATGTTCTTATTTAAGAGTTGGTATCACCAGAATTACTGTAATTAAAGCACTGACAGTACTTGTGGGTAGATTGTCTCTCTAGACTGAGTTCTGGCTGGAAAAATAGTCCTGATCTGGGACTTAAATTGATTCGTTTAAATTCCAGTATTTTAAGCCTACAGTGTAGACCCTGCAGTGTAGCAATATGCGACATCTGATCTGGGTCAACACTGTTTGCTAATGACCCAGTACATGAAAACAACCCAGATTTTACTTTTCACACAACGCTCTGATGTCACAGGGAGAAGACTAGCACTGTTATAAATAACTGTTACCTGGATTTTGTACATGGTCAGCAATAGTGACATCGACAATTACAGGCAGGAAGTTTCTGTCGTTAGTAACTTCGTGTTGATGGATAAACAATCAACCCAAAAATTGGTACACCTTGATCAAGAGATGGCACAGTATAGGAACCAGTTTTCTTTTGGTCTGTTTGTGATATTGGCTGAACCATAACATCAGCCAATCTGTTCTGGATCCAGTTGTCCAAAACATTGCTATCTTAACAAGCTCATTTGTGGTCAAATTGTTAACTGTTCTAGAAAGTACAATATTTAATATAATGTTATTTTTGCTGAAAAATGAGAGCACTGGCTCAAATGTTTTCTGACAGCAAAAATATTGGTATATTTGCCATATTAATTGATCAAAGTTTAAACAATATGTTAACTAATGACATCGTTAGATTTGAACAACTGGCCCCTGGTCCATTTCCCTGTGACTATTGCAGCATCAGTTATTCAACCCTTACAGGCTCTTCATCAATTAAATGTAGTAGCTGTTCATAGTACAAGTTAAAACTTTGACCATTGTTAGTTTCTGGCAAAAGAATGTGCACTCTACTGGTTAACTGCTAACTGCTAATGTATAAGCCTGCCCAGAAAAAGTGTGGTTTATGTAAGTTGAAATATTACCCAAAATGTGTTGACTTTGCTGTTAAACAAACAAAAAAAAAAAAAAAAAAAAAAAACCTGGACCTCCAGTTCTCTCAAACATTACGTCTTTTCCCATGAAGAGTTTGATCCTTGGAGATTCCAAGCTTATAAAGGGTCAGGTTTTTTAGCTCACCTGAGCACGAAGTGCTCAAGGTGAGCTATTGTGATCGGTCTTTGTCCGTCGTCAGTGCATGGGTGCGTCCGTCGTCAACTTTTGCTTTAAACGACTTCTTCTCCAAAATTGCTGGACAGATTTTGAAATAATTTCACAGGAATGTTCCTAGGGTGACCCTCTACTAAAATTGCTTAAATTGTTCCGCTCGGGTGAACAAGATGGCCGCCAGAGCTAAACAGAAAAAACTGTAAACGACTTCTCCTCCTTAACCAGTGCATGGATTTTGAAATAATTTCACAGGAATGTTTCTTTGGTGACTCTCTACCGAAATTGCTCAAACTGTTCCGCTCGGATGATGGCCGCCAGAGCTAAAAATAGAAAAACCTTTAAACGACTTCTTCTCCTTAACCAGTGAATGGATTTCAAAATAATTTCACAGGAATGTTTCTTGGGTGACCCTCTATCAAAATTGCTCAAAATGTTCCGCTCGGGTGAACAAGATGGCCACCAGAACTAAAAATAGAAACCCCTTTAAACGACCTCTCCTCCTTAACCAGTGCACGGATTTTGAAATAATTTCACAGGAATGTTCCTTGGTTGACCCTCTACCAAAATTGTTCAAATTGTTCCTCTCGGGTGAACAAGATGGCCGCCAGAGCTAAAAATAGAAAAACCTTTAAACGACTTCTCCTCCTTAACCAGTGCATGGATTTTGAAATAATTTCACAGGAAGGGGTCCTGGGTGACTCTCTGCCAAAAATGCTCAAACCGTTCCGCTCAGATGAACAAAATGGCCACCAGAGCTAAATATAGAAAAACCTTTAAACAACTTCTTCTCCTTAACCAGTGGATGGATTTCAAAATAATTTCACAGGAATGTTCCTTGGGTGACCCTCTACCAAAATTGCTCAAACCGTTTCACTAGGGTAATCAAAATGGCCGCCAGAGCTAAAAATAGAAAAACCTTTAAACAACTTCTCCTTAACCAGTGGATGGATTTCAAAATAATTTCACAGGAATGTTCCTTGGGCGACCCTCTACCAAAATTGCTCAAATCGTTCTGCTCGGAAGGTCAAAATGGCTGCCAGAGCTAAAAATAGAAAAACCTTTAAACGACTTCTTCTCCTTAACCAGTGGATGGATTTCAAAATAGTTTCACAGGAATGTTCCTTTGTTGACCCTCTACCAGAATTGCTCAAATCGTTTTGCTCGGGTGAACAAGATGGCTGCCAGAGCTAAAAATAGAAAAACCTTTAAACGACTCCTCAACCAGTGCATGGAGTTTGAAATAATTTCACAGGAAGGTTCCTTGAGTGACCCTCTACCAAAATTGCTCAAACCGTTAATTATGCTCGGATGAACAAGATGGCCACCAGAGCTAAAAATAGAAAAATCTTTAAAAGTCCTCTCTTCCTTAACTATTGGATGCATTTTGAAAAAAACAAAAACCTGCACATGAATGATCCTTGATGGACCCTCTACCAAAATTGCTCAAACTGTTCTGCTCGGATGAACAAGATGGCCAACAGGGCTAAAAATAGAAAAAAAAATTAAACGACTTCTAGCCCTTAACCAGTGGATGGATTTCGATATAATTTCACTGGAATGTTTCATGGGTGACCGTCTATTAAAATTGTTCAAACAATTCTGCTGGGATGAAAAAGGTGGCCGCTAGAGCTCATAATAGAAAAACTTTTAAATAACTTCTCCTGCTTAACCAGTGGATGGATTTTGAATTAATTTCATTATGATAACACACCCGTGTGTCTTAGTGCATTTTTCATATCTCCAAAATGGCAACTTTGCTGATGAAAATCCATGATATTTTTCTTATCAATGCTCAAAACATAGGTTGGTGCTCATTAGAACGGCCTCATTGAGGCCGTTCTAACGAGTACCCACAACCTATGTCTTGGAGTAGAAATAAGAAAAAAAAAAGTATACCCCCAAAAACCCCAGTTTTCTCTATATGGAATGGGGTTTAGGGGGTCTTCATTTCACAGACTTGTTTTAAAATTGCCCAACCTGTTGTGCTTGGATAAAAAAGATGGCTAAAATTATAAAAACCTCCTTGTGTCAACCAAAATTGCTCAAACCCTCTACTCTACCATATATTATCTTCAATTTCATTTTGTACAATATGGATCAGGTGAGCGATCCAGGGCCATCATGGCCCTCTTGTTTTCTTTACATACACTGATTTTTGACCATCTCTGATCAGCAGTCAGAGTTGATATAAGTGATATATACTTGAAAGGGCCATAATAACCACAACCGTAATGTTATCTTTGATACATACACATATCCTCTTTCTTTAAGACACTGGTCAACATAACACAGTTTTGAATATTACACTGCTTAAAGATGGATACCAAACATTTATAGAGTGTATAGAAAATGGTTATTTTTCTGTATAATCTACCGTAAAATCGGCGAAGGACATTAGAGCCAATGGACAGGACATCCAATCAAAAAATAAATGGACAATCTAGCGGCAAAAAAGTGGACACTCAAGCAAATTGAAAAATAGGACATTAGACCGGATAACCTGTTTACCTATGCCCCTTCCCTTAGCCAGATCGAAGATTGCTCAGTTCAAGAACATGTCAACCTTAGCCTGTTGCCCCATACTCATCACGGGAGGTTGAAGTAGGACTCAAGTAGGATTTGTTGATTTAGTACTACAATCATAAAACACTGGAGTCTGTTAAAAGCACTATTTAAAGTTTGTTCAAAGCACTGAAGTCTGTTAAAACAATATGTATATACCAGCGTGGTAGACGTCTGCTCGGTACCCAAATCGGTACTGGCTCTGTATCTCTAGCCCAGGGCTCTGACATATTCCTTTCTAGTGATTTCCCCATTCTGCATATTTCTGATACAGTTCACAGGTATAGGTTTTGTATTGGTGAACATTATTTACCTGTCCAATTTACCTGTAAACTGTTGAATTATTTTCCACTCATTAGTTCACTTAAAAACCTTTCGATTGTCCACTATGACATATTAATTTTTACGCTCAATTGTCCATCACCCGTAAAAATCCTAACTAGAATACTGTCGATGGCGCGCCATCGCAAATCCCCACGCTTTCTACAGAGGGACCAAGTACCGAAAACCCTTCACCCTGGGCCCTAATTTGACCCCAGGGTCAAAATATTACCTGTATTATATTCTACTAATCATGCCCTTCAATTTGATATGTCACATGACTATGTTAAAAAAAACTTGAAATTTTGACCCTTTGACCCCTCCCCCAGGGCCCCAATCTGACCCCAGGATCAAAATTTTACTTGTATTGTATTCTACTAATCACCCCCTTCAATTTGATATTCCATATGACTATATTCTATAAAATTTGAATTTTGTTTCACAATCCAGCTTGGAGTCCAAAAGGTGCAGACAGAATGAGAAACAGTGTAGACCCTGATCAGACTGCTCCTTAGGAGCAGTCTGATCTAGGTCTGCACTGTGTGTTTAAGCCGAGCAGTCTGACCTGGGTCTGCACTGTTTGCTTAAGCCTGTCTGTCCCAATACTTAAGATCATTATGGTGTACATTTTTGTTTGGATATAATATGGTAGTTTAACTTACAAACTTCCTGCTTTGCACCCCCCCCCCCCTCCCCACCAACAATAGTGCTATAAAGAGTTAATGGTTTAATTGCTCATCATAGTATAATTTAAGACCTTGACCTATATATATTTCAGTCTGTTGAATGTCCATTTATATCTGACAGGGTTTTGCAGATATTTTGTTACATAGATATCTTGTTACATATTTTACATAAATTTAAATAAGATGAAGAGGTTTGCATGCATTACAAAAGTGTGATTCATCTCAAAGTATTGATTTTGTGAATTGTTGTTTCAGTGTCTTAAATTATGGGGCTACAGACGTTGTGAAGATATTTGCTGGATCAAAACTAACATACAGAACCCAGGTCACAGTAAAAATCTTGAGCCCAACTCTATACTGCAAAGAACAAAGGTATCAACTTCTTTAACTTATAATGCCTTGCTTCCTATTAAAGGAACATTTGCTGTAGTGTAGATGCAGATCAGGTACCACAAAACACAGGGACAGATCAGTGTCTGCATTTTTTTTTTGCTTTCACTTGGGTTGATTGTTTGTCAGCTGACCCAAAATTACTAAGCATAAAATCTTTTCAGTGCTAAAGTCCACATGACTATCACTGATTTGTCTGAATAACGGTTATTTATAGAAAATAGCTGCTGTGATGTCAGAGTGTTGCATATGAGGGTTGTCTATAGAATCTGATTTGGAATCATGGGTTTGGCTTGGCAAACAGTGTAGACCAAGATCAGATGCTGCAAGATGTGATCAGGGTCTACACTATTTGCTTAAAAACTGGAATTAAAGGGTTGAACAAAACAGTTTAAGTCTCAGTCCAGGACTATTTTCCCAGCTTACACTCAGAGACAGTCATACCACCAGTATTCTCATTACTTTGATTTTGAGCTGTCACGAGGCTGATGTGGTGTTATGCAGTGGAGGAAACCATAGTAGGAGGAAAACACAACCAACCTTTGACTGGCAATCAGATGGAATGGCAAACAGACTGCAGTGTGTTCTGGGTCAGAACTGTTTGCTTAGTCCTGTATGTCCTAATACTTACGGTGTGAAAACATTAAAACATTAGCATAAATGGCACCCCTTCAATAAACATGTCCAAAACCTATTGGAATATTCTGTTTGTCATTAATGGGTTGAACAGTCTTTTGGAGGAATGGACACATTATTAGGATATAACTGTTAACCCTTATCTTGCTGTTCACGACAACCCCTATCTTTGAAAACAGTGCAGATCCAGATCAGATGGCTTCTGAAGAAGCCATCTGATCAGGATCTACACTATTTGACATTCAGTTTATGAATTTGTAGCAATAAATTACACCAAGTAATTTGATTGGTTGATAGACAGAAATGGGGGCGGCTTAAATGAATATTCAGCCAGATAAGGGTTAAAATATTTTCATTGCCCTTATCAGCCAGGGTCTGCTATTAAAGGTAAGAATTTGCTCTGAAGGATTCTTTCTTGTAGGTACAGACTCTTTGCCATCTTAACCCTTGTCCTGCTGAGCCCGGATATGCCTTATCTTTGAAACAATGTAGATCCAGATCAGATGGCTTCTGAAGAAGCCATCTGATCAGGATCTTCATTGTTTGCCATTCAGTTTGTAAATTTGTTGCAATAATTTGCATCAAGTAATCTGATTGGCTGATAATCAGTGGTGGGTGTGACATATTTAAATATTCAGCAGGACAAGGGTTAAGGGTTAAGTGCAGATGCGGGGCTAAGGGAAAGCAGACATGAAGTCACAAAAATTGTCTCCTTGTAAAATGTGTCATGGCAGCCATTGCCCTTAATATAAGGACCATATAACCAGTATCTGAATGCCACTTTAGTACACAATGTATTACAAAAACATACTACACAATGTATTACATGACCATACTACACAATGTATTACATGACCATACTACAAAATCTATTACATGACCATACTACATGACCATACTACACAATGTATTACATGACCATACTACACAATGTATTACATGACCATACTACACAATGTATTACATGACCATACTACACAATGTATTACATGACCATACTACACAATGCATCACATGACCATATTGTGTCTGCTTTAATGACTATTCCTTGATGCATTTTTTTTTTACTTCATTCATTTTGTTCAGCTGTCACAGCTTGTGTTGGCCATTTTTTGTGCAAATACATCAAGGTATTAATTTGGGATGTACATGGCTCCAGATAAAGGGGTGTAACAGAGATAATTTTTGGATAGTTTTTCTTATTCCTCCTTTAAGACATATGTTGTGGGTACTTATTATAATCGCCTCATTGAGGCGATTGTAATAAGTACCCACAACATATGTGTCTAACAAGACATAAGAAAAATTATACATGAACTGTCAAGTGTTATTTTTCCCAGAAAAATAAGACAAGAATGTTTCATCTGTGATAGTTGTGATTGTTTGGTTTAAGGGTTAATTGCAGTACCTCTTATTGTACAGTACCTTTCTTTTGTAGGAGCACTGTCTTATGGGTATTAAAGGAACTGTAAAGAGAAGTACAGATGGAGATTTCATTCATGCAAATGTGGACATTGATCTCATTATTGAAGAACAGCAGGAATATGGTAGCAAAGAAAAGCCTGTGGAAATATTTCACATGATAGAACATTTTTGTTTGGGTCGCAGAAGGCTGCACTTGTTTGCAAGAGACAGTACAATCCGACCAGGATGGTTGAGTCTGGGTTCGGAGTTGACTAGTAGTAATTATGACAAGAGTTACTATCAAAGTATGTTCCCTGATGAAACAAGTCTGACCACAGGTTGTTCAGAAGAGATTGAAAGACTGAGACCAAAGTCTCCAAACCGTCCTGGGGGCCAGTCAGGAGCAGCTCCAGGAGGAAGAGGGAGTAGGGGTGGTGGCCCACCCCGTGGTGGACCACCTGGGCCCCCAAGAGGAGGCAGGGGTATGAGAGGAGACAGAGGTGGAATGGGCAGGGGAGGACCAGGGCGGGGTATGAGGGGCAGGGGTGCACCAAGAATATTCAGAGGGACAGGACCACCAAGATAGCAGTAAATGTCATAGAAGCAAGTCATAATATCAGAAGTCCAAGGACCAGTTGTTCAAAGCATTGTTTAATAGATAAACAAGCTTTTTAGGGGTCAAAATATTAACTACTGTAAAAATCCTAAACATTGAGGACTTGCTGAAATTCTCCAGTAATTTTAGTAAATTTGTTTCATGATCCTGCAAGAACTCCAAAAGGTTGAAATGGAATGGCAAACAATGTAGACTCGATCAGACTACTCGGAGCAGTCTGATCTGGGTCTGCACTGTTTGCATAAGGGTATCAGCCCCAAAACTTAGGATCATTATGTAATAAAGTGGTAATTTTGGTGGAAAATTGTGAATATCTTTTGCAAATGCAAAAGATATTCACAATTTTTCCACCAAAAAATATTTTCAGCAAAACTATTAGCATATGTGCCATATAATATGTTAGCTAAGAACATGATTAGTTTTGAACAATTGTGTCCAGTTGTTCAAAGCTAACAAAGGCATTGGTTAACTTAATTTTAACATTTTTATCATTCAGTATGAGGAATGCACTAATAATTTTGCTGAAAAAAAAAAGAGAGTAGTTTTTGCAAAATATAAGTATGTTAGGTGCACCACAATCTCTTTATAAGACATATTATTAGGGTCCAAAGCAGAAAACTTGTTAGTTAAACATCCATGCTATAGATTGTATTGAAAAAAGACCATTTTTAATCATTTTTGTATATAATCTATACATTTTTTGTCCATCTTTAACCGGATTTATATTAAGACCCTGTTATAATGAACAGTGTTACAACGAGGTTGTGGTGTATTTGCTTGGTAGAGTGAGTAAGTGTTTGAGTTTTAGGTCTCAACACCAGCTAAGGTCATACAGGGACATGACCTTGGTTTAAAGACTCATCTGGAGAAGCCCAGGATCAATCCTGCAACCCCTGGTTTACAAGGTGAGTAGCATAACCACTGCCCCATGGAGGCTTCTATTTGCTTGGTAGAACATTTTAACTTTTACCATCAGAAGAATTTACATGGCTTTGAACAACTGGACCTTCATATTAAGGAGTATATGATAACAATTTGGGTTCCTGCATAGACACCTGCTGTTGGTACTTACATGGAAACAGATCAGGCTGGTATTTGGTGATAATTTACCCTTATCCTGCTGAATGTATTAATTAAGCCACACCCATTACCAGCTTTCTCCCAATCAGATTACTTGATATATTATATGAGCCAGCTCAAGACAAAACCTACAATTAGATGTAAGACCGGTGTGACCAGCAGAGATTCAAATCAACTCATGCACCCATCCACTATAACAAGACCCTTTGTTTATGGCTCTTTGCATAGATATTAGCCTATAGTAGGTAAATGCGATCAGTAAAGACTCTGATCAGACTGTGCAAATGTGCAGGATGATCTGAGTCTCTGCTGATCGCTCAAGACTTGTTGTAGATTTTATTGTGTGCTAGCTCAAATTCATTCAATCCACAAACTGCATGGGAAACAGTTTAGATCCTGAACTGGGTCTACACTGTTTGCAAATGTAGGGGCTGTCATGAACAGCAGGATAAGGGTTAAAGTGTACTTCATGTTAATTCTGCATAAAAACCTTTGTTGTGGGTAGCAGTTTGAACTCTCTTGGAGAGTCACTTCAAATGAATAACCACAACAGATTTAGATGGAAAAATAAGGAAAATTATATTTTAGTTATCACCAAATGCCCACCTGACAATTGCTATGTACTAAGTAGAGTTGCATCAGCAAGATGATTCTGAAGGAGCATGGGTAAACCTTCCAGGGAGCCAACTCATGCAAATGTATTTTTATCTCCCATGTCAACAGGGGTCAACTCTTAAAGGAAAGAATTTGCTCCTGTGGAGCAAATTCTTTCCTTTAAGAGTAGACCCCTTTTTCAGTGTAACAGGGCTTACAGAAAAGCGAACAGGAAGTCCTGAAAGTTGTCTCCCTTTGAAAAATGGCGGAAAAATCTGCCAGGTGTTCCCAGTCTCCTTAAGAGTGACAAAACATATGAGCCAAGTCTTGAGGAAACTTGTCTTCAGGAATTGTGACCTACATAGGACACAAACCAGTCTGTTCAACTACACAGATTAGCAAGAGCCTTGAAATATTTGGGCCCCGTCAAGCGATTTTGGTACTTATCGCCTATGCGAGCAGCAAAGGTTCAGGCGAGCCTGCGCATCTGCGCAGTCTCGCCAGAACCATCGCTACTCCCTCATACAAGCAGTGAATCAAGAGGAACCTTCAGACAGAAAGCCATGTCCCTGGCCCCTCTGAATGGCTGGGCATGCGCAGTTAAAATTTGTCATGACGGAATGCTCGAAGACACAGATTCGCTTGGTGGGGCTCATTTGGTATAGAATGTAGAGTAATTGTACTGCCCGAGTTGCTGATCAGACTGCACAGATGCCCATGCTGATCGGCAGCTTTATTGTTTGCAAATTGTATTTGGGTATTTGCTAGAATATTCCTATGTTGTCTGTACTCATTCCAAGTGCACCCCCACTCATTGTGGATTTGGAGAAATAGATTGGACTGCAAGATGCTTCCATGCATAGCTGAAACTGACCAAGGTTTAAAGTACTGGTAAACAGTTTAGAAAGTCTAAGCCTACCCAGGAAAAAGTGTTGGGCCGTTGCTTAAACCCTAGCGGTTTCTTTTAGGCTAGAAATTTCATTTCGTATCATTGTCAGATAAAAGTCCCACAAAATTGAAAATGTCTCCAAAATTACCTATATAGTGTTGACAGGTGTGTAAAACTCCCCAACACAAACTCATTGAAATTGCCCCAGGGAAATGATTCTAGTAAGCACTGACACATGCATCTTTTTTCTTGAACACCAAGTAACTTATCTATCAATTGTCACTATATATTCCTTGGTATTTGGAGTTCTGAAAAAAAATGTTGTGTATTGATGAAATTGTAAATAAAAGTAATGACTGTATTGTGTGTTCTTTTCTGATTTGCAAACCATTGAGGAAACAGGTATGGTTACAGTCCATAGCCCCAGATAAGAGGAAGTATCCAAATATTATTTTACTTATTTCTGCAGGAAACATATGCTATGGGTACTCATTAGAAGAGCCATGCAGAGGCACTCCTAATGAGTACCCACAACATATGTTTTCTTGCAGAAATAAGAAAAATAGTACTTTTCGGAGGACGAAATCACCTTATCTGTAGCTATGGTTACACCCCACAAATTTTCTACAATTTTTGTTCCTGGAGAATCATCTTTTGTGATTTCTGGGGCGGTTTGTTGACAGCATTGTCAGCTTAACCAGCTTGTTAGTTGTAAAATTGTTAGAGAACAATATCTTGCAGACATTTTCCCTGGAAAAAATGTGAGAAAGGCAGTAGAAGTGTTACCTTAAACACTTGTCCTGCTTAATGTGATAACCTCTACCTTTGCATAAAGTGATGGAACAGGATCTGCAATCAGATTTTTGATAAATGTGCAGGTACAGGGCCAACATCCAAATAAATAGGCCCTCTTCCATCTTCCAGGTAGCTAGCTGGCTTTCCTAGGAATAAGCAACCAGTAATCTGATTGGTTAAGTTAGAAATGGGTCTGGCTAAATTAATTTATTCAGCAGGACAAGAGTTAAAAGTATATGCCAGTTGATCTAGCCCCTGTAGGTTCAAGCCTTGCTCTGATCACGTAAGGTGCCAAGTTCTGTAATGGAAGGTCAGGTGCTGGGATCAATTTCCAGTGTTGACTTAGCAGCAGTGTCAACAATGTTGGCCCCACCCAGCTGGTCTTGGTTTGTTAGTTTTTATTTGAGTTTAACAGCCCAGTCAACACTATTTAGGTCATTTTTGAGCAGGTCAGTTTACCTATCCACTCTTGGGCAGACTTATATGCAAGTGGTTAACCAGTACAGTGCATTCTTTCGCCAGAAATTGACAATTGCCCTTCTTAAATATCAGGTCTTGGAGAAATAGATTGGGCTGCATGATGCTTCCATGAAGAGCTGAAACCCTTCATTTAAACCCTTTTGGTTTGTTTGGGCCGCAGGTCTTGAGATGTCATTTAATCTCAAATTTCGTGGCAGCAACATCTTCAAAATGACCTAAATAGTGTTGACGGGGACGTAAAACCTCAATTCAAACAAACAGTCTCTCATTTCTCCAACACAAATGGTTCTAAGCTAACAAAACTTTATAGACACTTCTGCAATGATGCACCCTGCCCACTGCAAACAATCGTTATGACCTTGACCTACCTTGGGTGACCAATGTTTGGTCTGCATGTAGCTCCCTTTCTTGAACACTGAGGCCTCCAGGCTAATTAAACTTTGTATGCACATCTGCCGTGTGGCACCCCGCCCACTGCCATGAAAACAAACTTCATACACACATTGGTCTTGACATACCAGCTCAGTCATCAACCGTTGCTGACCTTGACCTAATTTCACATTTGGCTGAACAATGTTTAATCTACATTATCTCCATTTCTCCAACACCAAGGTCTCTATTTGCCCTCACCCATCGGGGCTTTGAGAAATAGATTGGGCTGCATGATGCCTCCATGCAGAGCTGAAAGTGACCACTCATGAGTACTGGTAAACCATTTAGAAGAACTAAGCCTACCCAGTCAAAGTGTTGAGTCAGACTGTCCAGTGCATATAAGCCCTATTGGTTTCATTGAGTGCCAGGGCTTGAGATGTCATTTCATCTCATTGTCTGGTAAAAGTCCCACAGAATTGGAAGCAACGTCTCCAAAATGACCTAAATAGGTTTGACAGCGACATTAAACCTCAATTCAAACAAACAAAAACCAAGGCCTCTGTGCTAATTAAACTTCATACACATATCCACTATGCCCACTGCCATCATCCTTCACTGAACATGACGTTGTTTTTTTTTGCCTATGTGACCTAATTGGCGAGAGCGCGGAGTCTTTAATCATTAGGACTCTCACTGCTCTGGTTAGAGCCTCGCTCCGGCCACATGCTAGACGCCAAGTTCTGCAATGGATACTCCGGTTTTCACCTACCTCTTAAGGATTGGCTCAAAATAAGTGACATAATCTTGAAAGGGCAGTAATACCCAAACTAAAAAAAAAAAAAAACTTCACATTTGGCTGTACAATGTTTAATCTGTGGCTGAACAATGTTTAATCTGTGAATTTTTCATCATTCCTTTGACTAATGAAACTTCATATATGTCTGCCATGATGCACCCTGCCGTTAAGACTGTTTTAGTTTTTAGCTCACCTGAGCCAAGCTCTGTTGTCTGTTTTCAAACATTTCTGAAACCACTGGGCGAACTGAAGTCCAATTTCATGGCATGGGGCACGAAAGTTTGTTCGCGGGGTCCAGGTTACATGACCAAGATGGCCGCTATGCCCAAGGTACGGGTAAATAAGGTAAAACCCTTTAAAAATCTTTTCCAGAACCAGTGGGCAGATTGTCATGAACTTGGTATGTAGTATTGAGGACTCAAGACAATCATAGTTTGTTGTTTTTATGCCAAGATCAAATTTGGTCACATAGGCTTTTATATGGGAAAGAGTCAAAACCAAGTCCTTTTCAGAAACTATTGCAGCATGTGATCTGAAAATTGGTAGATGCAGTCAGTTAAATGAGTAAATTAAACTATGGTGTACATACAGATTCAATGTCATTTGCTGAGAGTCATTTGCTAATAAAAATTACAACTTATTTTCCTCTGATTGTAACCAAATTTTATAATGAAAGGTTTTAGAAACAAGGAAATGAAAATTAATATGAGTTTAATCACATGACCAATATGGCCACCATGCCCATACAAGGTAAATACCCTTCAGAAATCTTTTCAGGAACCCGTGGGCCAAATATCATGAAACGTGGTATGTAGCATTAGGGACTAAAGACAATCGTGGTTTGTGCAAATGATGCCCTCTGGATGACCTTGACCTATTATAGGCCAATGTCAACTTTGGTCACATAGGCTTTTGTATGGAAAAAAGTTAAAACTGGATATTTTTCGGAAACTATTGCAGCCTGTGATCATGCAGTTAGAAAAATGAGAAAATGAAACTATGGGAGTATTCAAGATCAAGGTCAGTCATTGACCTTGGCCCAATGTCATTCAGATATGAAAATGAAAGATTGTTCTCAGAAAGCACTGGGTCATTTGTACCCAAATTACATGTGAAAGCTTTTAGGAACAAGAAATAAACAAGAGGGCCATGATGGCCCTGAATCGCTCACCTGAATCCAAGATGTTTCAAAGCTTATGGAAATGAAGGATTCACTGCTTTAAGGAGATGTGGACCAAAGATTTTTCTTTGGAGGTTATTTTTCATTGTAGTGGAATTTGAAGGTTTTTCTATTTTTAGCTCTGGTGTCCATTTTGTTTAACAGAGCGGAACAGTTTAGGCAATTTTGAAAGAGGGTCACTCAAGCAACAATCCTGTGAAGTTATTTTCAAATCGGGCCATTTGCATAGGAGGAGATGTCATTTGAAGGTTTTTCTATTTTTATCTCTGGTGGCCATTTTGTTTAACGGAGCGGAACGATTTAGGCAATTTTGAAAGAGGGTCACTCAAGCAACATTCCTGTGAAATTATTTTCAAATCGGGCCATTTGCCTAGGAGGATATGTCATTTAAAGGTTTTTCTATTTTTGGCTCTGGCGGCCAATTTGTTTAACAGAGCAGAATGAATAAGGCAATTTTGAAAGAGGGTCACTCAAGGAACGTTCCTGTGAAATTATTTTCAAATTGGGCCATTTGCCAAGGAGGAGATGTCATTTAAAGGTTTTTCTATTTTTAGCTCTGGCGGCCATTTTGTTTAACGGAGCGGAACGATTTAGGCCAATTTTGAAAGAGGGTCACTCAAGGAACATTCCTGTGAAGATATTTTCAAATCGAGCCAATTGCCTAGAAGAAGATGTCATTTAAAGGTTATTCTATTTTTAGCTCTGGCGGCCATTTTGTTTAACGGAGCAGAACGATTTAGGCAATTTTGAAAGAGGGTCACTCAAGGAACGTTCCTGTGAAATTATTTTCAAATCGGGCCATTTGCCTAGGAAAAGATGTCATTTAAAGGTTTTTCTATTTTTAGCTCTGGCGGCCATTTTGTTTAACGCAGCGGAACGATTTAGGTAATTTTGAAAGAGGGTCACTCAAGCAACATTCCTGTGAAATTATTTTAAAATCGGGCCATTTGCCTAGAAGATGTCATTTAAAGGTTTTTATATTTTTGGCTCTGGCGGCCATTTTGTTTAACGGAGCAGAATGATTAAGGCAATTTTGAAAGAGGCTCACTCAAAGAACGTTCCTGTGAAATTATTTTCAAATTGGGCCATTTGCCTAGGAGGAGACGTCATTTAAAGGTTTTTTCTATTTTTAGCTCTGGTGGCCATTTTGTTTAACAGAGCGGAACGATTTAGGCAATTTTTAAAGAGGGTCACTCAAGTTACATTCCTGTGAAGTTTTTTTCAACTCGAGCCATTTGCCTAGAAGAAGATGTCATTTAAAGGTTTTTCTATTTTCAGCTCTGGTGGCCATTTTGTTTAACGGAGCGGAACGATTTAGGCAATTTTGAAAGAGGGTCACTCAAGGAATGTTCCTGTGAAATTATTTTCAAATCGGGCCATTTGCCTAAGAAGAGATGTCATTTAAAGGTTTTTCTATTTTTAGCTCTTGCGGCCATTTTGTTTAACGGAGCGGAACGATTTAGGTAATTTTGAAAGAGGGTCACTCCAGCAACATTCCTGTGAAATTATTTTCAAATCGGGCTCTTTGCCTAGGAGAAGATGTCATTTAAAGGTTTTTCTATTTTTGGCTCTGGCGGCCATTTTGTTTAATGGAGCAGAATGATTAAGGCAATTTTGAAAGAGGCTCACTCAAGGAACGTTCCTGTGAAATTATTTTCAAATTTTGCCATTTACCTAGGAGGAGATGTCATTTAAAGGTTTTTCTTTTTTTAGCTCTGGCGGCCATTTTGTTTAACGGAGCAGAACGATTTAGGCACTTTTCAAGAGGGTCACTCAAGGAACATTCCTGTGAAGTTATTTTCAAATCGAGCCATTTGCCTAGAAGATGTCATTTAAAGTTTTTCTATTTTTAGCTCTGGTGGCCATTTTGTTTAACGGAGCAGAACGATTTAGGTAATTTTGAAAAAGGGTCACTGAAGGAACGTTCCTGTGAAATTATTTTCAAATCGGGCCATTTGCCTAGGAAGAGATGTCATTTAAAGGTTTTTCTATTTTTAGCTCTGGTGGCCATTTTGTTTAATGGAGCGGAACGATTTAGGTAATTTTGAAAGAGGGTCACTCAAGCAACATTCCTGTGAAGTTATTTTCAAATCGAGCCAATTGCCTAGAAGAAGATGTCATTTAAAGGTTATTCTATTTTTAGCTCTGGCGGCCATTTTGTTTAACGGAGCAGAACGATTTAGGCAATTTTGAAAGAGGGTCACTCAAGGAACGTTCCTGTGAAATTATTTTCAAATCGGGCCATTTGCCTAGGAAAAGATGTCATTTAAAGGTTTTTCTATTTTTAGCTCTGGCGGCCATTTTGTTTAACGCAGCGGAACGATTTAGGTAATTTTGAAAGAGGGTCACTCAAGCAACATTCCTGTGAAATTATTTTAAAATCGGGCCATTTGCCTAGAAGATGTCATTTAAAGGTTTTTATATTTTTGGCTCTGGCGGCCATTTTGTTTAACGGAGCAGAATGATTAAGGCAATTTTGAAAGAGGCTCACTCAAAGAACGTTCCTGTGAAATTATTTTCAAATTGGGCCATTTGCCTAGGAGGAGACGTCATTTAAAGGTTTTTTCTATTTTTAGCTCTGGTGGCCATTTTGTTTAACAGAGCGGAACGATTTAGGCAATTTTTAAAGAGGGTCACTCAAGTTACATTCCTGTGAAGTTTTTTTCAACTCGAGCCATTTGCCTAGAAGAAGATGTCATTTAAAGGTTTTTCTATTTTCAGCTCTGGTGGCCATTTTGTTTAACGGAGCGGAACGATTTAGGCAATTTTGAAAGAGGGTCACTCAAGGAATGTTCCTGTGAAATTATTTTCAAATCGGGCCATTTGCCTAAGAAGAGATGTCATTTAAAGGTTTTTCTATTTTTAGCTCTTGCGGCCATTTTGTTTAACGGAGCGGAACGATTTAGGTAATTTTGAAAGAGGGTCACTCCAGCAACATTCCTGTGAAATTATTTTCAAATCGGGCTCTTTGCCTAGGAGAAGATGTCATTTAAAGGTTTTTCTATTTTTGGCTCTGGCGGCCATTTTGTTTAATGGAGCAGAATGATTAAGGCAATTTTGAAAGAGGCTCACTCAAGGAACGTTCCTGTGAAATTATTTTCAAATTTTGCCATTTACCTAGGAGGAGATGTCATTTAAAGGTTTTTCTTTTTTTAGCTCTGGCGGCCATTTTGTTTAACGGAGCAGAACGATTTAGGCACTTTTCAAGAGGGTCACTCAAGGAACATTCCTGTGAAGTTATTTTCAAATCGAGCCATTTGCCTAGAAGATGTCATTTAAAGTTTTTCTATTTTTAGCTCTGGTGGCCATTTTGTTTAACGGAGCAGAACGATTTAGGTAATTTTGAAAAAGGGTCACTGAAGGAACGTTCCTGTGAAATTATTTTCAAATCGGGCCATTTGCCTAGGAAGAGATGTCATTTAAAGGTTTTTCTATTTTTAGCTCTGGTGGCCATTTTGTTTAATGGAGCGGAACGATTTAGGTAATTTTGAAAGAGGGTCACTCAAGCAACATTCCTGTGAAGTTATTTTCAAATCGGGCCATTTGCCTAGGAGGAGATGTCATTTAAAGTTTTTTCTATTTTTGGCTCTGGCGGCCATTTTGTTTAACGGAGCAGAATGATTAAGGCAATTTTGAAAGAGGCTCACTCAAGGAACGTTCCTGTGAAATTATTTTCAAATTGGGCCATTTGCCTAGGAGGAGATGTCATTTAAAGGTTTTTCTATTTTTAGCTCTGGCGGCCATTTTGTTTTACGGAGCGGAAGGATTTAGGCAATTTTGAAAGAGGGTCACTCAAGGAACATTCCTGTGAAGTTATTTTCAAATCGAGCCATTTGCCTAGAAGATGTCATTTAAAGGTTTTTCTATTTTTAGCTCTGGCGGCCATTTTGTTAAACGGAGCGGAACAATTTAGGCAATTTTGAAAGAGGGTCACTCAAGGAACGGTCCTGTGAAATTATTTTCAAATCGGGCCATTTGCCTAGGAAGAGATGTCATTTAAAGGTTTTTCTATTTTTAGCTCTGGCGGCCATTTTGTTTAACGGAGCGGAACGATTTAGGTAATTTTGAAAGAGGGTCACTCAAGCAACATTCCTGTGAAATTATTTTCAAATCGGGCCATTTGCCTAGGAAGAGATGTCATTTGAAGGTTTTTCTATTTTTGGCTCTGGCGGCCATTTTGTTTAACGGAGCAGAATGATTAAGGCAATTTTGAAAGAGGCTCACTCAAGGAACGTTCCTGTGAAATTATTTTCAAATTGGGCCATTTGCCTAGGAGGAGATGTCATTTAAAGTTTTTCTATTTTTAGCTCTGGCGGCCATTTTGTTTAACGGAGCGGAACGATTTAGGCAATTTTGAAAGAGGGTCACTCAAGCAACATTCCTGTGAAATTATATCAAAATCCATTCACTGGTTTAGGAGGAGATGTCATTTAAGGACATTGACCGATCACAATAGAAAAACCTTTAAATGACATCTCCTCCTAGGCAAATGGCTCTAAATATTTTTAGCTCTGGCAGCCATTTTGTTTAACAGAGCGGAACGATTTAGGTAATTTTGAAAGAGGGTCACTCAAGCAACATTCCTGTGAAATTATATCAAAATCCATTCACTGGTTTAGGAGGAGATGTCATTTAAGTAAATTGTTGACAGACGCACGAAGCACAACGCACGACACACGACGGACATTGACCGATCACAATAGCTCACCTTGAGCCTTTGGCTCAGGTGAGCTAAAAAATAATACTCTATCTTGACTTTGACCCAATTTGCGTCATGGGAAAAATTTGACATTATTTTTTGGGAAACTATTTTTGCTGGTGAACTTTAAATTTGTACAGTACATGTATATGCAATTAACTAAATGAGTAAAAAAGCTGCAAGTGTATCAAAGGACAAGGAGTGGTCAAGGTCACGCCTTGATCTTGGATGAAGGTTACTCAGCTATCAAGATTAAAACTTAATATTTATTAAAAATTGCTGGGCAAATTGATGTCAAATGTCATACGAAGCTTTTATGGGATGAAAGAAATGGCCAACATGACCATATATGGTTAAATCTTCAAAAATCTTTTTCTCTGGAACCAGTGGGCCCATTGCCTTGAAACTAAGACTGTAGCATTGGAGACTCCAGCCCATTGTAATTTGTTCAAATGATGTGTCTGAACCTATTTTACACAAAGGTAAAATTTGGTCACTTGTGCTTTTGTATGGGGAAAAAAGTGGAAATACATTTTTCAAATTTATTATTGCCTGTGAACTTAGCTTGCATAAGCAGTTAATGTTACTGTTTAGGGTCACTCAAAATAAGCTCTGTTTTTTTTGTGTGTGTGTGTGTGTGTGTTTTAAGACAGCTGGGCAAGTTTAAGCCAAATTTCACACGAATCATTTATGGGATGGAGGAACAAAAGTTTGTCCAAAATGGAAGGTCACATGACCAAGATGGCTGCCCTGGTGAAAACCCTAGAAACCAAATGGCTCCATAAGCACTCAGGCTAGCAGTTCAGGACCATTGGTCCTGTTTTTTATAGCTCACCTGAGCCAAAGGCTCCAGGGGAGCTACTGTGATTAGTCAACGTCCATTTTTAAAGTTGTACAAGGAATTCCATTCCATGCAGAACTCTGGTTGGCATGGCAACAGAAAGGGGAAAATTACCCAAAACCTTTAAAAATCTCGGCTGAAACCAGAAGGCCCAGGGCTTTGATATCGGATATGCAGCTTCACTTAATGGACCTCTACCAAGTTGTACAAATTATAGCCCTGGGACAAAATTGGCCTCGCCCTAGGGGTCACATATTTTACATAGACCCTTACAGGGAAAAACTTGCAAAAGATCTTATCTGAAATCAGAAGGCTCAGAAGATAATTTATATGTAGCATCATCCAGGGTACTTCTACCAAGATTGTTCAAATTACAGCCCTGGCCCCAGAGACCGGGGCCCCTGTTTGTTTTACATAGACTTAAATAGGGAAAAACTTTTAAAAATCTTCTAAACCTATACCAGTTTGCCCCCGCCTATCGGGGCTTGAAGCATGATGCTTCCATGCAGATTTTAAACCGACCACACACTTATCTATCTAGAATGCCTAGAGCTTTTAACAGGCACACATGAATAACAAAGATTAAACAGACTGCAGCTAAGCAGACTGATCTGCATTTTCACTGGTCACACATCTTGTAAGGTTTGTCCAGCCCAGAGAACCTGTTTTATGGCATTTGCGGAAAAAAAGGTGCAGATAAGCCTGTGCAGGCTGATTAATACCTTTGTGTTTGCCACTTGGATAGTCTCCATATCTTAAATTTTAAGACACTTGTTAGAGTGTGCTCTTTAGTAATCCAGTTTGTGTCTGTTCAAAGCATCATTAGCTTAACAAGCTCGTTAGGGGTCAAAGTGTTGTTTTAGTAAGTACAATATCTAACAGTGTTATTTTTGCTGGAAAAATGAGCTTTTGCAAAAGCTGATCTTATTTTTTCAGCAAAAATATTTGTACATACTTGCCATATTAAATGATCAAGATTTTAAAGATACATTAACTAACAGCATTAGTTTTGAACAACTGGCCCCGGGTCGCTAACCCTGAGGATAGGTTTTCTCCCAATGGAGCTCAAATTGTAACATTTTTACAAAACAGAAACCATCATTTTATCATGATTTTAGTTTGTAGATGATCAATATGAGCCCTGTTGCAAGAAAACCTGTCTTTGAAGGTTTTGCCTAGTTAAAAGGAATGGATACACCAGATATTTTCTGCCATTTTTCAACGGTAGACAACTTTCAGGACTTCCTGTTCGCTATTCTATAAACTCTGTCCCTTGGAAAAAAGGGTCTACTCTTAAAGGAAAGAATTTGCTCCTCAGGAGAAAATTCTTTCCTTTAAGAGTTGACCCCTATTGACGTGGGAGACAAACATACTTTTGCAGGACTTGCCTCCCCTAAATATGTACCCACTCCCCTTAAGACAAAACCAGTCTGCTCAGCAACACAGACTAGCTAGAGCTAAAATTCTACAGAAACCGAAGGTATTGCACTGTCCAAGCAGCAAACAAAACGGTGCTGATCAGATTGCACCAATGTGCATGCTGATCTGCACTTTTTTGCTTAAATGGCAAGAATGATATGGTTTGTATTTCTATCAGTTTGGGAAGAAAATAACAAGAAATCCAACAAATTCTTCACTTCTTTATTATCACATAACATTTTCAACCAAAAGTTCTTTTCATAACTAGATACTCCTATCTGGTATTAAATACTTGTGGCATTGCCAAACTGTGAATGTTCTGTTAAAAATATAAATACACTACCTCTTCCAATTACCAGGATACATTCTTAGTGAACTTGTACTAAAGAAAATCAAAACTGGAAAGCGTGCCAAAGACCAAGGTTATGTCCAAGTTGGTAAAACAATAGTATTTGTTTCCTAACATTTTGCCATTACAAAGATTATCACAATAAGCAGTAGTGTAATAGGGACTTTTTCCTTCATTATTCCAACAAACCACCATTGTGATCATTGCTAGTATCACCTCACCAAGGCAATGCTAACAAATAGCCATAACAGTTGTTTGGAGTTGGAATTAGATTGTCTTGAATATCGCTATAAATCCATTTTGTTCCGGAAACCCCAAAATAGGTACCATGGCAAACAGAGCAGGCCCAAATCAGATGCCACAGAACATGGCCTCTGATCAGGGCCTGCACTGTTTGCCAAAACATCAGCTATTTTCCAAATAAATTTTTAAGATAACTGAGCCTGTCACCCCTAAATTTCGAAATGGATATCTGCCATACATAAATATGAAGATTCCATTTGGTACAAAAAGGGTTAATCCATCTATCTTGAGCTGAGGATTTATTCCACTGAAATTATTGTAACAAAGTTTTGTCACTATATTGAACGTCATTCAAGAGAGTTGACTGTGCAACACTGACTGAGATCAGTCCATTAGTAATTAAGATGACATGTACCAAGAATTTAAAAATTAAGTTATCCACTTTAACCTTTTTGTACCAAATGGAATCTTCCTTCTTATATATAGAGCAGGAGTCCACTTCAAAATTTAGAGGTGACAGGTTGTGTTATCAAATATATTTATTTGGTTAGAAAAATTGCTGATTTTTTTTTGACAGGTTGTGTTTTCTTCAAAATTTATTTGCAAAATGGCTGAACTTTTTACAAATAATGTAGGCCCTGATTAGATGCCATGTTGACTGTTTGCCAACTACCTGTTTTGGGGTTTCCGGTACAAAATGGGTTAAGCGCATAGTCTCATCAAAGTATTGTTGTTTCCAGCAACGTGATATTCAAGTAACACAGAGAATTCTTCCTATATCTTAAATTTCCATATATTTTGGATATTTTTTTTCTTATTATCTTGAAAAGGTGAGCATGTGAACTCGAGATGATTTTAATGAGTACATGCAACATTCCTTTTTTTATAGAACATCAAAAAGAATCCCCATTATTCCTTTTGACTTAGAATTATCATTAACCCTCAGTAGTTTGTATAACCCCATAGCAACAAATAAGGTTGGTATTTTGTGATAACTGAAGGACAGTTTTTATTAGAACCGCCTTATAGAGGTAGTTCTAATAAGTACCCACAACATAGATTTATGTGCAGAAATAAGGAAAACTATCCTTCAATTATCACAAAATACGCAACTTATTTGTGGCTATGACCCCTAGCTTGAACAAATTTTCATGGTCTCATAGATATTCAAGCTAAGTTCGACTTTACCTATTAAAACAATATATTCTCTTCATACCTATAGCAGTTTAATATCATTTAAATCTTTAAGTTACTTCTATATTTAATATTTTGAACAGCACTGTTACTTTTAATTTAAACTTCACCAGAAACACGTTTTGTTGTTGTTTTCATTTAATTTCTTAAAGAGACTGTCAAGCATACAACACCATTCAGTTCCACTAACTAGACATTGTCATTTTGTTAATTGAGGGGAAACAATACCCATTATAAGGATGCAACATTTTTTTCTAACTGTTGTTGCCCTTATCAAACTCTTAACCCTTTAACACTTTTTGTATCAAATGGAATCTTCCTCCTTATATACAGCAGAATCCATTTCAAAAATTGTGTTTTCTTCAAAATGTGTTTGGAAAATGGCTAAACTTTTTGCAAACAGTGTAGGCCCTGATCAGATGCTCCGACGTCTGATCTGGGCCTATACTGTTTGCCTTTGTACCTTTTTGGGGGTTTCCGGTACAAAATGGGTTCAAACTTTTTAAGTTTATCTTGTCTGCCTTATCTTCTTGCAAACTTTTCAACCTATTTTGCATACAGGTATAGTGTCGACCCTGGTCAGACTGCTAGGAGCAGTCTATTCTGTTTGCAAACAGTCTGGACCCTGATCATGTAGGAGCAGTCTGATCTGGGTTCACACTGTTTGCAAGTCTTTTAAAGTAAAGTAACCAGCAGACAACAAATCAGATGACAATTATTGTGATTGGTGTTTTAAGGGTATACGGATAGAGTTTGCTTCTAAGAATCAAGATGATCCTGCTACAAAGGAGAATTTTTTTTTTTTTAAAAGAAAACAGCATTTTTCAATGGGGTCAGTGTCATTCCCCTTAAACACGTCATCTAGTTCATATGAAATAAGAAGAACATGAGAGATGAACCAATAACATAATATAAAACATTCCTAGGTTCCCCAGCGTTACTTATAGAGGTCATCAAGGTATGGTGTGTGAGATAAATTGCCTATGGCTGCCATTGATGGTTTACCATTCACCAACTTTTTAGCAATCTGAAATTGAAAGATAATGAAAATGCAATCAAATTAACTCTTTAATAAAAAGCCAAGCAAAACTGTCCAGCAGACACACCATTTTTAATTAATTATTCAACATAGATAATCAGTCTTAACATTTTTTTTTTATTGCTTCCCTAGCAGACCATTCACATGAAACATAAGACCTGTATTTTTCTTTCTGTAAAATGAGAAGAATCAAAGCACTAATGGGTATTTTTTTTTTCTGAGGCTGGGAAATTGGTCCTGAACAGGGACTTGTACTGTTTCGTCCAACGCTTAAAATCCTGTACTTTAACCCTTATCTTGCTGAATATTCATTTAAGCCACACCCATTTCTGTCTATCAACCAATCAAATTATTTGATGTAATTTATTGCTACAAATTCATAAACTGAATGCCAAACAGTTTAGATCCTGATCAGATGGCTTCTTCAAGCCATCTGATCTGGATCTACACGGTTTGCAAAGATGGGGGTTGTCGTAAACAGCATGATAAGAGTTAAACAAACATTCTAGACACAGATCATTCTGTGGCATCTGATCTGGGCATATTCTTTGCCTAACCAAACACATGTATACAGCCTAGGTTCTTTTCCATACAAAAGTTAGGAATAGAGTGGCTGTAAATAACAGTTTTTTTGACATGGTCAGCAAACATCACATGGACAATATTAGGCGGGAAGCTTCTATAGTTAGTAAACTTTTTGTCAGTTGATAATCAACCCAAAAAGGAAAATGTCATTTACTGTTGTGATTTGTACTTTTAATTAAGAGTGTGTGTGTGTGAATTCGGGTTTAACGTCGCTTTCAACAATTTTTCAGTCAATCACGACGGTGTCTGGTTGCAACAGGCAGCTCAATGCTCACTTTTATAGTGCTGCCTCACTGAAGTATCATGTCCCAGACACATTACATGATACCACACCCAGTAACATTATCCTGACACTGGGTCAACCAGTCCTAGCTCTACCCCGTAAATCTGATTGCCAAGCGAGGAGCAGCTAGTGCCATTTTTAACTACTTTGGTATGTTGCGGCCCGGGATCGAACCCGTGACCTCCAGTTCCCCGGAGCGGACACTCTACCAACTGAGCTATCGGGGCCAGTTAGAGTGAAACAATACAATAATTCATAAGGTCTGAAACATACAGTGGAATTCCGCTATTAAGACCAGCTAAAAGTAAGACTAGTTCTTCTTTTAAAGCATAGGAATTTTGCTGTACTGTTCTTCAATATTCAAAATAGGTGATTTAAGGCGGATATCCAGGTATGGCAAAAAGGCATGGTACTTCACTTGTAGACTACTAGAGAAGCAAAAAAAATTTTTTTTTTAATATACAAAGGCCATAACTACAAGAAATGCTCTGTGATTTTGCTTTTCTCAACTCTTATCATGCTGTTCACGACAACCCATATCTTTGGAAACAGTGTAGATCCAGATCAGATGGCTTCTGCAGAAGCCATCTGATCAGGATCTACACTGTTTGACATGCAGTTTATGAATTTGTAGGAATAAATACATCAAGCAATCTGATTGGTTCAAAGTCGGAGATGGGTGTGGCTAAAATGAATATTCAGCAAGAGAAGGGTTAAACACTTGTATCTCAAACTACAGCTTACACTAAGTTTTGAACACTGCTGTTATAGTTTTGATACATGTTCATTAGATTGCATTACCTTTTATCTCACACTACTGTTATCCCAAACTGAAATTTCCAGTCCCTTGCAGTTACTTTGAGATAACAAGTTAGCTGTATTTCTTTTTCTAAACTTCTCATACACAATACATGACTTGCCAGCAAGTGACCACACTCTGAGTCTCTGGCTGAATGAGTGAGTGAGCATTTGAGTTTTACGTCCCACCAACAGCTAAGGTCATACGGAGACGGGACCTCGGTTTTAAAGACTCCTCCGAAAGTCTGGAGCAGCCCGGGGTCGATCCTGCAATCCCTGGTTTACAAGGCGAGTAGCGTAACCACTGCACCACGGAGGCTTCTCTGGCTGAATGAAGAACAGTTAAATTCTGCTTATTTTTTATATATATTTTTTTTTGCCTTTGTTTCAAGGTAATTTCCCTTATATCAAGCTGATCGGTAATCAGAGGTTGGCAAAAACCAAAGTACCCAGAAAAACCCCACTTACCCTTATGTTAAAGGACTCAGTGTCTTATATATGACCAGAGCAAAGCTAGAACCCACAGCTGTGAGGACTTAATGGTTAAGAGTCAGGGCTCTTACCCACTACTTATATTAAGACCAGCTAAAATTACTGTGCTTTTACAAACGTATTTTAAAGGTCTTAGTTTTCCTTTATTTTTTTTTGTACATCTAAAGCCCTTTGGTAAGAGACCACCTTTGGGACTGGTCAAGTTGTCTTTAACCCTTGTCCTGTTGAATATTCATATATGCCACACCCACAACCGATTATCAACCAATCAGATTACCTGTAGCAAATTATTACAACAAATTCACAATCTGAATGACAAACAATGTAGATCCTGATCAGATGGCTTCTTCAGAAGCCATCTGATCTGGATCTACATTGTTTCAAAGAAAAGGCATATCCGGGCTCAGCAGGACAAGGGTTAAGACTACTTTTGAACAGTCGCAAATAAGGTCTTAATATAGGAATTTCGCTGTACAAGTACTGAGAATAAGAAGAGAAGCAGTGCTTACAGCATTAACATCATCTGTGGTGACAGCATCAACCATCTTACAGATTTCTTCTGTGCTGGTCAGTCTGTCAGATCCCATAGCTTGCTCAGCAAGATTGGCCAAGGAGCCCTCTATCGACTCTTGCATCATCATTATGCTTGCCTTTAGTTGGTTCCTGAAACAAAATATATATTCCATCATAGCCCTGAAAACTGCTGTGTTGTGGTTTTATGGCCCAGTAAACAGCTATGGTCATATTATGCCAGTCATCTACCTACACAGTTTCTGGACAAGCTTAAACCCTCAAAGAGGTTAACCAGTATTTAGTGAGACTGTCCCCCTAACAGTATATGACAACAGTCGAGAGTCAACCACTGAATCCTCTGAAATCACTCTGCCATCTTGAGCAATCTCCCCAAAGAGAAAACTGGGACACTTGGTGTATCATGTACTGGTATACTTGAAAAGGGGTCCATTCTCAAAAGGAAAGAATTTGTTCCTTGGCAGTCAAACCTTTTTTCAGAAAGGGTGAATTTATGGGCAGTCAAACCTTTTTTCAGAAAGGGTGAATTTATGGGCAGTCAAACCTTTTTTCAGAAAGGGTGAATTTATGGGCAGTCAAACCTTTTTTCAGAAAGGGTGAATTTATGGGCATTTTTACAGGGATGTGATTGATCAACTATCTGTACAAAACCCATCTGGTTTTGTCATTAAAGTAATGTTCCAATCTCATTTAGGTCTTATAGGAGGACAGCCTTGGTAATACAGTTGGATGCACATCTGAACGGTGAACAGGAGATGCAGGGTTCAACCTCCGTCGGGTGGGCAAAATTGTTTCAAGGAGATTGATCATGAAATCTTTTCTATGGTGATTCTCTTCAGCTGATTCAAGAAGGGCAGTTGTTGTACAAGCAATGTACTGGTTAAATGCTTATGTCTGTTTGATTTGAGGTTTATCGCCCCCGTCAACATTGTTTAGGTAATTTTGGAGACATTGCTTCCAATTTTGTTGGACTTTTACCAGACATAGAGATGAAATGACATATCAAGCCTTGGTGCCCAATGAAACCAATATGTTTATATGCATGGACTCGCACAACTTTTCCTAGGCAGGCTTATATTTTTCTGTAGTATACCGAACAGATTGATAGTTTATACTAATTTATTTTAGTTTGATTGGGATGAAAGCTTCAAGCTTATTGAATTGCTCTCGAACACTCATTCCAGGTGTTTTCATGCTTGCGAGAGAGAAGCAGTGGCTTTTACACCACTGCTACCCATTTACACCTGGGTGGAGTGGGGCAGTGTCATGCCGTGTCTTGCCCAAGGACACATCTCGATACAGGTGGCATGCCTTTTCCAAAGGATTCTTTTGTAGCAGGCATCGTCAGAAGTCCATGTTTACATGAGACATCATCAAACGCACCCTTCTGCACACCTGGTGCTAAGTGGAAAAATGTTTATGTCATGTTAAAAAGAGACTTTCATGAAGGAAAACAATGAAATAAAGTACCAAATTACTGAAAAACAAATCAAATGATTTTATTTATAAATTTATTGGCTGGAAGTTATTGTGGTGCATGAAATTATTTTTCTTATAATTATTAACAACTGCAGTAAATCCAAGATGGCGGACATCGCAATTCAGCGAAGGCATGCGGGTGAGGGTAATATATTTTTGTTGATGGGGTATATGGAAAATAACTGCTCCTGAGCGGTCCGATCAAAAGCCTGGAAATTTCAATGCAGTAGAACATGAGAGTATATATCCACATTTTATCTTTCTTATTACTGCTAGAAAATGTATGCTGTTGGTATGCATGAGTCCCCACAACATGTTAAGAAAAATATCAGTACTTTTCAGATAGCAAAAGCACCTTATATCTGGATGTATGAGCAAGATCTGTCATAGACGAGAGTAGCTGTCGGCTCACCCCTTGCCTATAATAGAGCCAGAGAATGGCAAAACTACAAGAAAGTGAAGACTTAAAATGAGCCTCTGTATCCAGCCAGTTGATAGGATTTTTTTTAGGCTACAGAGGAATCATGCAAACAGCAACGACTCTGCTCACACAGCGCGAAAACTTAAAAAAATGTTCACTGGTCAAAATTCCCTATTCATTGTGAATATTCATTTTTAAATATAACAACAGTCTTACTTTCCTTTGGCCACTTCTTTATCTGTTACTCCTGTTTTTGTTACTGCTCCAAATTCTTTTACTGCTGCTCTTAATACCTGAAAAATCATTGAAATGGTAAATCACATGATGACATCTTAACAATGTGACTAATCTTATTATTCCATGACCTTTTCTTTTTCATTTGTATGTTTACCAGAACAGATGGTGGGTTTACCAGAACAAATGGTGGGTTTACCATAACAGATGGTGGGTTTACCAGAACAGATGGTGGAATACTATACACCGCTGCACTGCAAAAACTACCTGTGTGCTTTATTGAGCAAAAATACCACTGTATTAGATTCATGATCAATATTTTAAACATTAACAAGATCTAGTTAAAAAGGTTTTGAAAACTTGAGCCAGTTAGCTTTAATAATCATTGTAAAATTCATGCTTCTTATTTTTTTAACAACAATTAAATGTCAACATTGGTATATTGGTTACGTCCAAGAGCTTTACAGTCAATCTAAAGTGTTGCCACACTTTAAGTACCACACCCAAAAATTTCATACACAATAATCCTGGCAGAGGAGCAAAAAGCGCCAAGTTTTGTGACTTTAGTATGTCACAGACCAGAACTGAATCCAGGCCCTGACATTATAAGACTTTCATACTCAACTCACTTGAGCATAAAATTTGTCCTGCTTATAAATTTTAAAATGCCAACAATTTAAAATTTATAAGCAGGACAAATAACATTCTGTGCTGATCTGAGCAGGAAAATTGCCTTCGAGTTGAGCACGAGTTTTATAACCTTGGTGCCTGGTCTACTTTCATGTATAACCCTTTAGTTCCAGTTTAACCCATTGCAAACTGGTGGAAACTTCCACTGCTGTACTTGTTGGACAAGTCCATTTGTCATATGAGGGGTGGTAGGCCTATTTTTTCGTTTTTTTTTTCTTCTAGTTTTGATGGAAACAGTGCAGTGCAAACAGTGCAAGTCCTTTAGGGGTTTCCCACATACATTAAAGCAGCTGTTCTAACTAAGAGTTTACAAACCGTGTCAATGTTTTCTGCTTTTGTTGCTGCTACGAAGCCAAATAATCCTGAGTCAGTGTAGTTGGCATTCAAACCAGTTATCTGAAATAGATAATAACCTTTAACTATTTAGCAGTGTATGAGTATGTGTAGTGGATGGCCAAAAGCCAGATCATATTGGGAAGGGACTTTGGTCTTAAGCTTCATCTTTACTACATGTGAATCCTGAAGCAAAACCAGTGAACCAACATTTTTCAAAACTGACTTACTGTCCATGTGAATAAGAATCTAACCTATCTGAATGGCAAATTCTTCCCATTAGAATTAGAGTCATAGCTCCAGATAATTTTTTTGCACCCCGCCCCCCACCCCCCATCAGTATTTACTTATCATAATTCAAACCTTTTCAGTAAACTGAAGAGTTGGGTCAGTAAAGAAACTGATCAAATCCAGAGGCATCTTCGGGAGCCAAGGGTACTAAGTCCACTACGTTCCTTACGCGTAAGGAACGTAGTGGACATAGTACCCTTGGCTCGCGAAGATGATCCAAAGGTTGTTCAGTAACTTTTATAGACTTGGTTCACTGATTTATTCCAACCAAAGCTAGGGCAAGACACGAATGACACTGCACCACTCCACCTAGGTGTGAATGGGTAGCGGTAGTGTAAAAGCAACTGCCTCTCTCTCGCGCCGCGTGAAAACACCCGGAATGAGTGTTGGAGAGCGATTAAATAAGCTTGAAGCTTTCATCATAATCAAACTAAAATAAATTAGTATAAAATAAAATAAAGCTAGGTATGAGTTCATTGGTAATTGACAGAAATATCTGTTCTGCCATAAAAAGGCTTTTGCTGTTTCAGTTGGTAAAAAATCGAACAGAGTTCTGTGTTTCCCTGCAATAGTTTTTTTTAATTTACTTTCCATTTTGATGGTGTATTTATTTCAAAAATTAGTGCATTAGCCAGTAAATGTTGTTGTTCTTCTTGAATACTGTATGGTTTGCAAACAAGTGCATCTATGCAATGTTGATCACGGGAGGACTTGTACTTTAGCGTTTGGCAGATATTAGTCCGAGGCAGGGAGCATCTATGAAACTATCAATATCTTAACTGGTTTACAGTCTTGTTCATTGATTATTGCACACATTCAGTCAATAATGAACAGTTCATTTATTCATGTGCTTACCTTGATATGCTCATGTAACAAGAGGGCCATGATGGCCCTGGATCGCTCACCTGATCCATAGTGTAACAAGTGGGCCCCAGAGAGGGCCATTATTGGCCCCAGGGCTTTAATGTGCATGATGTTGAGGGAGGTCTTAAAGGTGAAGCTTCATACCAAACATCAACAAAGGCCATAATTTGAACAATCTTGGCAAAGGTCCACTAGATGAAGCTACACATAAAATATCAAAGACCTGGGCCTAGCAGTTTCAGAGAAGAAGATTTTTAAAGATTTTCCCTATATAAGCCTATGTAAAACCAAAGGGCCCCGGGACGGGGGCATTTTTTGCCCCAGCACTATAATTTGAACAATCTTGGTAGGGGTCCACTAGATGAAGCTTCATACCAAATATCAAAGTCCTGGCCCTTGTGGTTTCAGAGAAGAAGATTTTTAAAGATTTTCCCTATATAAGCCTATGTAAAACCAAAGGGCCCCGTGGCGGGGGCATTTTTGGCCCCAGCACTATAATTTGAACAATCTTGGTAGGGGTCCACTAGATGAAGCTTCATACCAAATATCAAAGTCCTGGCCCTTGTGGTTTCAGAGAAGAAGATTTTTAAAGATTTTCCCTATATAAGCCTATGTAAAACCAAAGGGCCCCGTGGCGGGGGCATTTTTGGCCCCAGCACTATAATTTGAACAATCTTGGTAGGGGTCCACTAGATGAAGCTTCATACCAAATATCAAAGACCTGGGCCTTGTGGTTTCAGAGAAGAAGATTTTTAAAGATTTTCCCTATATAAGCCAATGTAAAACCAAAGGGCCCTGTGGCGGGGGCATTTTTTGTCCCAGCACTATAATTTGAACAATCTTGGTAGGAGTCCACTAGATGAAGCTTCATACCAAATATCAAAGTCCTGGGCCTTGTGGTTTCAGAGAAGAAGATTTTTAAAGATTTTCCCTATATAAGCCTATGTAAAACCAAAGGGCCCTGTGGCGGGGGCATTTTTTGTCCCAGCACTAAAATTTGAACAATCTTGGTAGGGGTCCACTAGATGAAGCTTCATACCAGGGCTCGAGAAAATATCGGTTTTTCGGTTCTGGACCGATTTTGGTATTTCTGAACCGATTTTGACTTGCAAAGGATGTTAAAAAATCGGTCCAGTATTCAATAATATTTTCAAAAAATCGGTTCGAAAATTTTCGCCAAGTCGCTAAATTGTGTAAACGAACTGACCTTTTGCCACAGATAATCCAAGCGTGTATTGATAAAACACCTCGAGGGCCAGTTATTGGACCGGCTCATTATTGGTATAGGTAAATCGGATTTGTCCACACAGCCGAACCATTTTCCAGACAGGTTAGACAGCAAAGACATTGAAAAAAAGTCATTCTTTTTTCTGTTGTTTTTATATCTATAGGAGATCTATAGGAGACACACGAAGGGTAATTGAATACACGTTTAATTGAAACAATTTATCAGTGAGAAAAGGTCAAGTTGTTGAACTATTACAAAGGAATTAATTAGGCACTACTATTCAAATGGATTATTCCGCTACTAACCTGTAATCCCCTGGCGTTATCAGTAGGTAAGCTGTCAAACAATTGGAAAAGGTGTGAAATTTGGGTCAAATAATGCAGGACAGACGCTTATTTGTTTACACAAGTGTTTATGTCATTAATTTATGACTGCCTATGTTGAACGGATATTTAAACTTAAAAAGTGGTTTTCCACAGGGCGCAATTCAAAAACCACATCTGTTGCGCGTAATCATGGAAAAATAAAAAAAATAAATAAGAAATAGATCTTCGCTCCAAAATTGAAACAATAACATAAAACACGTGGTATTACCTCCTAGTGTAATTTAATGTGTATTGTATAAAATGAAACTGAATGACGACATTTTTCCGATCACGTGGTTTCGTGTTTTTTTTTTGTTGTTTTTTTTTTTTTTTTTTGATAAGGTTTTTTTTTTATTTTTTAAGATAAGGGTAGTAGACATTAGTAATTATGAAATAACATTTATTTAGAATATTAAGAAGTTCGGTTCGGCCCTATAAGACTTTCAGTGACTCTAGTAAACCCACGTTTTTGTTCGAGATTTAACCTTTTTTTTTTTTTTCTTTAACGACAGCAAATGATTTTTTATTTAAGAAACAGCCACAATTTAATTCTATGACATAAAACATGTTTGTTTAACGTTCTTTAATGAAAAAATGTGTATTGCGTAAGCTAAAACCGTATGACGTCATTTCCGACCACGTGGCGGCAATTTCGGTCGCCATTTGTAGTTAAAGGACAACGCTCAAAATCAGTAGAATTGGTATTTATTTTGCAAATAGATAACAAGAAAACGATAAAAGAAACAAAGAAACAATAATACACTCGCATACATATATACCGGTACCCATGTGTGTAGGGTGAACCTACATAGGCGGACTTTATAGAAACTAAACCAAAATGGCGGCCGCCAGCGAAGTGTAAACGAGGGCATTTTCACGAATAAAAACAGGTTGGAGACATTTTTTTAACATTTTCGTAAGTTTTCGGACACCTAACACCCTGTATTTTGAAATTGAAAAATAATAATGAATGGAAACAAATGACCTTTACGGAAATGACCGAAAATCGGTTCGGCAATTTCCGGGGTTTTTTTTGCCGAAAATCATGCCGGACCGATTTTGATTCTTCAGTTTCTCGAGCCCTGCTTCATACCAAATATCAAAGTCCTGGGCCTTGTGGTTTCAGAGAAGAATTTTTTTTTAAAGATTTTCCCTATATAAGCCTATGTAAAACCAAAGGGCCCCGGGGCGGGGGCATTTTTGACCCCAGCACTATGATTTGAACAATCTTGGTAGGGGTCCTCTAGATGAAGCTTCATACCAAATATCAAAGACCTGGGCCTTGTGGTTTCAGAGAAGAAGATTTTTAAAGATTTTCCCTATATAAGCCTATGTAAAACCAAAGGGCCCCGTGGCGGGGGCATTTTTTGTCCCAGCACTATAATTTGAACAATCTTGGTAGGGGTCCACTAGATGAAGCTTCATACCAAATATCAAAGTCCTGGGCCTTGTGGTTTCAGAGAAGAAGATTTTTAAAGATTTTCCCTATATAAGCCTATGTAAAACCAAAGGGCCCCAGGGCGGGGGCATTTTTGGGCCCAGCACTATAATTTGAACAATCTTGGTAGGGGTCCACTAGCTGAAGCTTCATACCAAATATCAAAGACCTGGGCCTTGTGGTTTCAGAGAAGAAGATTTTTAAAGATTTTCCCTATATAAGCCAATGTAAAACCAAAGGGCCCCGTGGCGGGGGCATTTTTTGTCCCAGCACTAAAATTTGAACAATCTTGGTAGGGGTCCACTAGATGAAGCTTCATACCAAATATCAAAGTCCTGGGCCCTGTGGTTTCAGAGAAGAAGATTTTTAAAGATTTTCCCTATATAAGCCTATGTAAAACCAAAGGGCCCCGGGGCGGGGGCATTTTTGGCCCCAGCACTATAATTTGAACAATCTTGGTAGGGGTCCACTAGATGAAGCTTCATACCAAATATCAAAGACCTGGGCCTTGTGGTTTCAGAGAAGAAGATTTTTAAAGATTTTCCCTATATAAGCCTATGTAAAACCAAAGGGCCCCAGGGCGGGGGCATTTTTGGCCCCAGCACTATAATTTGAACAATCTAGGTAGGGGTCCACTAGATGAAGCTTCATACCAAATATCAAAGACCTGGGCCTTGTGGTTTCAGAGAAGAAGATTTTTTAAGTTTTTGGTGAAAAAAATCTATTTTTGGCTCCTGTGACCGAGATGTGCAACGGACCGGAACCATTTGAACAACTTTGAAAGGGGACCACCTAAGGATCATTCCTGTGAAGTTTGGTCAAAATCCGATCATTGGTTTAGGAGGAGATGTCGTTTAAAGAAATTGTTTACGCACGGACGGACGGACGCACGACGGACGACGGACAAAAAGTGATCCCAAAAGCTCACCTCGTCACTACGTGACGGTGAGCTAAAAAGAAACACATATTTAGTTGTGCCTGTGAAAGTGCTAAGTCCCTGAACCATGAAAGGTAGGTCAAAGTCAAACATGGATGCTTGCATAGAAGTTACCATCCTTAGATGCAAGTTTGTTAAGTACATGTATTATTAATGGAACTATTATAGTTCTTGATAAATAAGGACTTGGAACATCAGGGTGAACGCTAGGATCGACACAATAGTTCACAAAGTCAGTGAACCATGAAATGTAGGTCAAGGTCAAAAGGTCATTATCTTCATTGCATGCCCCCACCCCAGCCCCGCCCCACCTAGAGCTATAATAATGGATTTCAGCTTGTATTCCCCGTCTTATCTTTTCATTTTTGAATACTTAACACAGAAAAAGCTTACTGTTACTATTTCCTCTACACTGAATGGTAGAATGTCTCAAACTGATGGATTTAAAGCTGCTGATGAACTTGGGATAGTACTGTCCAAACCTCAACCCTTAAAATGCCAAGAAAAACTGCATTCGAAATTTCTCTCTGTTAACTCTTATCATGCTGTTCACGGCAACCCCTATCTTTGGAAACAGTGTAGATCCAGATCAGATGGCTTCTGAAGAAGCCATCTGATCAGGATCTACAGTGTTTGACATTGAATTTATGAATTTGTAGGAATAAATTACATCAAGTAATCTGATTGGTTCAAAGTCAGAAATGGTTGTGGCCAATATGAATATTCAGCAAGAGAAGGGTTAATATTGTCTGCTACATCTTGCAAACATTTCAAACATGTATCTGCATACATGCAAACAGTGTGGACCCAGATCCTAACACTGTTTGCAACAAATGACTTTTAAAAGTTACCAGTTGTTATGCATAAGAATTTATTTTTCTGATTCCCACTTTCACCCCTGTGGGTGACCTAATAGTGCTATAAATATCTTTTTAAAGATTATTCTAGAAATGAGTTATATATTTGTAAACATCTTGTTTACAAGGAAAAGTACTTTGGAACCTTTCAGAAAGTTCAGGTTTGCATTATTTTTAGAAAATTACATCATCTTATTCCACAGCCTTGTGGAAGATTTTAGAGAAATCTTAGGGTCTATAAAAGAGCTTGAATTTTCTCCTTGAGTCAGACTTTGGAGTTTGAAGTTTGGGCTTTTAAGAAAAGTTATTTCTGAATTCTGTGTTGGATTGTTAAAGGATATTATTTTTCATTTCGGACTGTGAATTCTGTGGGATCAAGGAAAATAGATTCATTCAAGGATATTTCATAACAGAGCTAAGTATATTTAATTTTCTTACTTCTATGGGTTAAAGATAACTTGTAAATAAATTTTGTTAAATTTTTCCAAAAGGCTTGTTTGCTTTTTTCTTTCTGCTATGCCTGGCTCGTAACACCAGTAGACAACAAAGCAGATGACAATGGCATTTTAAGGGTTAATATACTGACAAACTGAAGTTGTATTTCTGTTTTGTCATGACAGGTTTTAACTTTTACAGTATACTTGTTTGCATACTTTGTATAGAGGGGTTACATAAGAATACATACCGAGTATGGAGCATTTGTAGCCTTTGATACTGCCTGAGAGAGCCTGGAACCAGCTATTCCTGGGCTGTACTTGATGTAGGGACCAGTCCCCATGATCAGCTGTAATACTCCAGCACTGAGGAGGTCTTTACTGTGCAGACTGTAAGGAGCAGAAAAAAAACTTTTATGTTTACCTTCCCTAAACATTCTGACACCTCAACTCCTTACCATACTTGTTCCAAAATTTAAACATGTATAATTTACTGTGAAATGTGTCTAAAAATACCTAGATGAGTGGCAAACAGTGTAGACCCTGATGGAATGCTGCATTCTGTTGCCCTAATCTGGGTTTAAACTGTTTGCTCAGGCCTGTCTGTCCAGATACACACCGTAAATAAGGTATCTAATGTAATGATCAAAATTCTTACTTAAAATTACTGTAGTCCCAGCCTTCTTTTTTTTACTATGCCAAACTGCAAATATATTTTGCTCAAGTCTCATAATTTACTGGAAAAGTATCCACAAGTGTCATGGTAACCTAATTTGTTGTGGGATGTTGGTGCCATTCACAAAACACTATAAATTTTTCAAAAACCTTCAACTGAAACAGAACATGCAGAATGCCCATGCTGATACCAGTGAGACTTTGTTAACCCTTTTTGTACCAAATGGAATCTTCCTCCTTATATCTAGCAGGAGTTCATTTCAAAATTAAGGGGTATCAGGTTGTGTTTTCTTCAAAATTTATTTGGAAAAAGGATGAATGTTTTGCAAACAGCGTAGGCCCAGATCAGACGCCGCGTTCTGCGGCGTCTGATCTGGGCCTGCACTGTTTGCCAGGGTACCCGTTTTGGGGTTTCCGGTACTAAATGGGTTAATAGCTTTTTTCCTATCTAACAGGAAACCACTCAAGTTCCTAATACCAGACAAGAGGGCCATGATGGCCCTGGATCGCTCACCTGATCCATAGAGTAACAAGTGGGACCGGGGGAGGGCCATTATTAACCCCAGGGCTATAATGTGCATAATGTTCAGAGACGTCTAAAAAGGTGAAGCTTCATACCAAATATCAACAAAGGCTATAATTTGAACAATCTTGGCAAAGGTCCACTAGATATGCTACATACCAAATATCAAAGACCTGGGCCTTGCGGTTTCAGAGAAGAAGATTTTAATTAAAGATATTCCCTATATAAGCCTATATAAAACCAAATGGCTCCAGGGCGGGGGCGGGGGGGGGGGGGGCATTTTTGGCCTCAGGGCTATAATTTAAACCATCTTGATAGAGGTCCACTAGAGGAAGCTTCACACCAAATATCAAAGACAATGGCATTGCTGTTTCAGAAGAAGATTTTTAAGGAATATCTCTATATAAGTCTATGTAAAACCAAAGGGCCCCAGGTCGGGGGCAGTTTTAGCCCTAGCACTATAATTTGAACAATCTTGGTAGGGGTCCACTAGATGATGCTTCATACCAAATAGCAAAAACCTGGCCCTTGGGGTTTCCGAGAAGAAGATTTTTAAAGATTTTCCCAATATAGGCCCATGTAAAACCATAGGGCCCCGGAGCGGGGGCATTTTTAGCCCAAGCACTATAATTTGAACAATCTTGGTAGGAGTCCACTAGATGAAGCTTCATACCAAATAGCAAAGACCTGGGCCTTGTGGTTTCAGAGAAGAAGATTTTTAAAGATTTTCCCTATATAAGCCCATTTAAAACCAAAGGGCCCCGGAGTGGGGGGGGGGGTGGAAGAAGGACCATGGCCATGTGGGATGAAGCTTCATACCAAATATCAAAGACATGGGCCTTACGGTTTCAGAGAAGAAAATTTTTAAAGGTTTTCCCTATATAAGCCCATGTAAAACCAAAGGGCCCCGGAGTGGGGGCATATTTGACCCCAGCACTATTGTTTGAACAATCTTGGTAGGGGTCCCCTAGATGAAGCTTCATACCAAATATCAAAGACCTGGGCCTTACGGTTTCAGAGAAGAAGATTTTTAAAGCTCTTCCCTATATAAGCCCATGTAAAACCAAAGGGCCCTGGAGCGGGGGCATTTTTGGCCCCAGCACTATAATTTGAACAATCTTGGTAGGGGTCCACTAGATGAAGCTTCATACCAAATATCAAAGACCTGGGCCTTGCGGTTTCAGAGAAGAAGATTTTTAAACATTTTCCCTATATAAGCCCATGTAAAACCAAAGGGCCCCGGAGCGGGGGCATTTTTGGCTCCAGCACTATAATTTGAACAATCTTGGTAGGGGTCCACTAGATGAAGCTTCATACCAAATATCAAAGACCTAGGCCTTACGGTTTCAGAGAAGAAGATTTTTAAAGATTTTCCCTATATAAGCCCATGTAAAACCAAAGGGCCCCGGAGCGGGGGCATTTTTGGCCCCAGCACTATAATTTGAACAATCTTGGTAGGGGTCCACCAGATGAAGCTTCATACCAAATATCAAAGACCTGGGCCTTGTGGTTTCAGAGAAGAAGATTTTTTAAGTTTTTGGTGAAAAAAAATCTATTTTTGGCTCCTGTGACCTAGATGTGCAACGGACCGGAACCATTTGAACAACTTTGAAAGGGGACCACCTAAGGATCATTCCTGTGAAGTTTGGTCAAAATCCGATCAGTGGTTTAGGAGGAGATGTCGTTTAAAGAAATTGTTTACGCACGGACGGACGCACGCACGGACGCACGACGGACAAAAAGTGATCCCAAAAGCTCACCTCGTCACTACGTGATGGTGAGCTAAAAAGCAAGCATACTATTGTAGTTCAGTGGTCTGTGACAGATGTTCAAAACTAATGATGTTGTTAGTTAACATATCGTTAAAACTTTATTTCATATGGCAAATAGACAAATATTTTGCAGAAAAATGCAAAAGCTGCTCACATTTTTTCAGCAAAAATACCACTTTATTGCATATTTAACTTTACAAGGTCAGTCAACATTTTGCATATTAACAAGCTTGTCAGGCCTCATACTGACCATGCTTTTCCATGCCTGAAAGGCCCGATTTTGCAACTCCAACCCTTATCCTGCTGAACAAGACACAACTACATTACCTTTGCAAACAGTGTGGATCCTGATCATATGGCTTCTTCAGAAGCCATCTGATCAGGATCTACACTGTTTGTAATGGAGTTTGTGAAAATATAAAGTAAACCGGTTGACATATGGTCAGAAATAAGGGTTAAATAGTTTTTTAAACAGACTATACACACAAAAATCAGAATCTAAAAGCCTGAAATCAAGAAAAAAATCAAGCTCTAAAAGCCTGAAATCCTGCAAATGCCTGAAAAATATGAGGCCTGGCTTGTTAAAGCTAATAATGCTTTGAACAACTGGAGCTGGATAAGTTTGTTTTAGCTCACACATTGTTTATACTAAGAAGGTAATGCTATATTAAACTTAAGACAAGTATGAAACCCCCAATATAAGGACAGTATTTGTTCCCTATCATGTTACTATCATAAAGAAACTATTGCTGTAAATAATCCCGATAAGGTCTCGGATCTATACTTTTTCTATTCTGCTTCTGATCTTAGCTGACAATCTAGGAGTGTAAAATGTTGAAATATTTAGCAATAAGAGGGTTAAAATTAACTCTTATCTTGCTGTTCACGACAACCCCTATCTTTGGAAACAGTGCAGATCCAGATCAGATGGCTTCTAAAGAAGCCATCTGATCAGGATCTACACTGTTTGACATTAAGTTTATAGCTTTGTAGGAATAAACTGCATCAAGCAATTTGATTGGTTAATAGACAGAAATGGGTGTGGCTTAAATGAATATTCAGCAAGATAAGGGTTAACCCTAAGTGGCTAGAACTACTACTGCCCAGAACAATTTTTCATGATACAAAACTAGTTTGAGCCATTTAAGTCATGATAAGGAAGTTAGTTAACCAATGGGGTGGCAACCAGTGCAGGCCCAGCATTTTAAGGGTTGATCAGGGCCTGCACTGTTTGCAAAAAGTTCAGCCATTTTTTAAATCAGTTTCTAAAATCAACTCAGCCTGGTATCCATAAATTTTAAAATGGACTCTTGCTTAATATCAGTTGGAGGATTCTATTCAGTACAAAAGGTGTTTAGGATGTTAGGCCCTACAGCATCCACACACAACGTATTGTCATTGATTTATTTTTACAGGCAAGGATTGATGTACAAATAAGAGTAGGTTTTAAAAAAGAACTCAACTCAGATAGGGCCAATACTCCCCACAACTGTTCCTTAACCCACTTTGTGTGGAAAAACCTTAAATGAAATACTGGCAAACAGTGCAGCCCTAGATCAGACACCGCAGTATACACCACAGCATCTGTTCAGGGCATACAATGTTTGCAAAAAGCTCAGCCATTTTCCAGTAAATTTCTAGGATAACACAACCCGACACTCCTAAATTTTCAAATGGACTCCTGCTATAGTAGACAAGAGCACCGCATGCGGGTGCCAACGCTCGTCTGCAGTTTCTTTTAGAAAACCAAAGTTCTAAGTCAAACAAGAGCAATCAAATTGCAAGATGGAGTTATAAAACTTGTAGGGAATGTAGCTCTTGTGATGGTGAGTATGTGTATGAAGTTTCATGAAGGTAGGCCAAATACTTTTGGAAATATGGTCAAGGTTAAGTTTTTTGGTTAATTTTTCGAAAAATAGGTCAAAGTTTAAAGGTCAAGGTCACAGGTCAAAAAGCGTGGTATGACTGAAAAGGTCTTGTCCCAAGGAACATTCATGTGAAGTTGGAAGGCTCTGTTGTGAATAGTATTGAAATAAGAGACAAAAACAATTTAAAAAAAAAAACGGAGAGAAAAGGGGAGATAATTCAATCAAATTGCAAGATGGAGTTATAAAACTTGTAGGGAATGTAGCTCTTGTGATGGTGAGTATGTGTATGAAGTTTCATGAAGGTAGGCCAAATACTTTTGGAAATATGGTCAAGGTTAAGGTTTTCGGTTAAACTTTCGAAAAATAGGTCAAAGTTCAAAGGTCAAGGTCACAGATCAAAAAGTGTGGTATCACTGAAAAGGTCTTGTCCCAAGGAACATTCATGTGAAGTTTGAAGGCTCTGTTGTGAATAGTATTAAAATGAGAGCAAAAAATGTGTTTCAGAAAAAAATTGGAAAAGGGGAGATAATTCAGCCAAAATCAACAATGTTGTTATGGTCCTTGGTCAAAATGTAGCTCTTGTGATGATGAGTGTGTGTATGAAGTTTCATGAGGCTAGGTCTAATACTTTTTAAGTTATAGCCAAGGTTAAGTTTTTTTGGAACGACGCAGGACGACACAGGACGACTACGCAGACGCCGGAGTGATGACAATAGCTCGAAAGTTTTTTTTCAAAAAACAGACGAGCTAAAAATGGTTAAAGGCAACAGGAAACAAAAAATTTACAATTAACAAACAAAATAAAATTCAAGAGATAAACAGAACTAAGCCAGCCACAGTCAAATAAAAGTGATAACACATGAAAACTGAAGACTTTAACTGCTTGTGTATCCTCTGTAGAGATCTTGAATGCCAGCTTGTTGAATGTGAATAGTGAAGACAAGACAAACTGACTGTGCAAATGTATAGTCAAGCCAATCATCTTTTTACAAACAATTTAACCCTTATCCTGCTGTTCATGACAACCCCTACCAATGCAAACAGTGTAGATCCAGATCAGATGGCTTCTGAAGAAACCATCTGATCAGGATCTACACTGTTTGTCATTTGTCATTCACTTTGTGAATTTGAACGAAAACATCATATCATTTAGTCCAATTGGCTGATAGTCAGAAATGGGTGTGGCTTATACAATTATTCAGAAGGATAAGGTTTTGTTGTACCCTGGCTTATTTTTATGTGTTCAAGATCACAGCATACTAGCAAATATCTGACACAGCAGTTTCAAAAGATACTTTTGGCAACATTTATTGATAATGATGGATCAGTCCATGTCCTATTTGTTTCTGTTTTGAGGTTTTACAGACCAGTGATTCTAACTACTGTGTGACTTATGTATCTTAAAGCAGGTACTCATAACAGCACACACCAAGAATGACTGCAATTACATGCTGTGTAGTTATATCATTACTGTATGTTGGATCTGAGAAACTACTTTCTTACCTATAGCTGCGAGATAAAAATATCACTAGCATATAAAAATCAGATTGAAAACAGACAAGACAGTATATCTACACCACACACGTGTCTAAATATTTGGATTATTTGGACACCTTAATTCCCATGGTATCCACATCATCCCCATTCTGAAGGTAACCAATGAAAGGTGCATAATATTCACAGGTGAATGGATACACCTGGCTAAATCAGAGGGAGACCTGGGGCCAGTTGTTCAAAACTAACGATGTCGTTAGCTAACGTATCGTTAAAACTTTGATCATTCAATATGGTGAAAATACTAATATTTTTGCTGAAAAAATGTGAGCAGCTTTTGCAAATGCAAAAGCTGCTCACATTTTTTCAGCAAAAATAAAAAAATTTTCGGTATTAAACCTGCTAGAACAGTTAACAATATGACCACTAACGAGCTCGTTAAGCTAATGATGCTTTGAACAACCGGGCCCTGTTCATCTGCTATAGGAACTTCTCTCCAACTGAGGGATGAATTTTCTTTCATCCAACTGAGGAATGAATTTTCTTCCATAGAATTTTACCAGTTGAATCTAGTAATATTGTTTAACGAGAATTCTATGTTTTTTAATTAAAGGGGAAATAATTCAAGAAGGGGAGATAATTTGGACAAGAAAAAAAATACGGGTCAACTATTTTTTCATGAGGAACTCATATATGAAATTTCAAAACACTAGCATACACGGTTCTGAAGATATGCTATGCACCAGAAAGCAACACAATTGAGTGGCAAAAAATTACAAAGGGCCATAACTCTAACAAAATTTTATCGAATTGGTTGAAAATTTAATCAGGTAGTCTCCTCCTTAGTCCCAATCACTATACCAAATATCAAGGCTGTAGCTCAAATACTTTTTGAGATATCTTGCTAACGAGAATTCTATGTTATTTAATTAAAGGGGAAATAATTCAAGAAGGGGAGATAATTTGGACAAGAAAAAAAATACGGGTCAACTATTTTTTCATGAGGAACCCATATATGAAATTTCAAAACACTAGCATACACGGTTCTAAAGATATGCTATGCACCAGAAAGCAACACAATTGAGTGGCAAAAAATTACAAAGGGCCATAACTCTAACAAAATTTTATAGAATTGGTTGAAAATTTAATCAGGTAATCTCCTCCTTAGTCCCAATCACTATACCAAATATCAAGGCTGTAGCTCAAATACTTTTTGAGATATCTTGCTAACGAGAATTCTATGTTATTTAATTAAAGGGGAAATAATTCAAGAAGGGGAGATAATTTGGACAAGAAAAAAAATACGTGTCAACTATTTTTTCATGAGGAACCCATATATGAAATTTCAAAACACTAGCATACACGGTTCTAAAGATATGCTATGCACAAGAAAGCGTGACGTACGAACGGACTAACGGACTAACGGACGAACGGACGGACAAGCCAGAAGCAATATGCCCCCCAACTTTTTTAAAGTTGGGGGCATAAAGAGGTGTTTTTCTAAGGTCTCAACCCTCCAAGCAATGCAGAAAATTCTATAGCTGAAAACATTATATATTTTTTTTTCATTATTTTTCAGCAAAAAATAAGGCTTGACATTTCATGTGAAGCATCTACCCAGCAGACAATTCACATGTAATGTCACACATTATTTTTGCTGTAAAATAAGAAAAAAAAAACTTTGAAAAAAATGTCATCTGCTAATGGTGCTTAGAGCTAGAAGGGTAAGTCTTGACTACATCATATGATGGATCTTCAGTACTCATGCCCTGTGATTGTTGTTCCTGAGAAATTGACTTTTAACATTTGGGCTGATGCTAATGTTGACAGACTGACAAGCTGAAGAGCCAATGGACAGAAAATCATACACCTAAAGTGTGCCATGTTCAACCCTTTTTGTACCAAATGGAATCTTCCTCCTTAAATATTGCAGGAGTTCATTTCAAATTTAGGGGTGTCAGGTTGTGCTTTCTTCAAAATCTATTTGGAAAATGGCTGAACCTTTTGCAAACAGAGTAGGCTCTGATCAGAGAATGCGGTGTCTGATCTGGGCCGGCACTGTTTGCCAAGGTACCCGTTTTGGGGTTTCTGGTACAAAATGGGTTAAAGCAGGAGTGACAATAATGAACTAGAATTTGTTTTTCTACAAAAACACAGATGTCTCCCCCGTTTTTGACTGCTAAGTATAACCTTGACATTGGAGGTATTGAGCTGGGTCTTGTGTGCAACACATCATCTAATGAAGATGAACATTTCTGCATAGTAACTTTAAAAATGTTCATAGAAAAATAAAAAAGTTATTGGCCGTAAACAAAAAAGCACTTTTTTACCTTTGACCTCTAAGTATGGCCTGGACCTTTGCAGTACAACACATCGTCTCATGATGGTTAACATTTCTGCCAAGTAATTTCATAATCCATCAAAGAATAAGGAAGTTATTGACTGTCCTTTTTTTTACCTTTGACCTCTAGGTTTGACCTTGACATTGGAGGTATGGACCTTGGTCTTGCACATGACTCATGGTCCAACTTTCAAGCCTCTAGCTCTAATAGTTTTTGAAATAGCTTGCTGACAAGATTTTATTAAAAAAAATTCAAAGGGCAGTAACTCTTGAAAGGGGCATAATCCGGATGAGAAAAAAAATACACGTCAGCTTATTTTCCATTAGGAATGCATATATGAAATTTCAAAACCATAGCATACACAGTTCTAAAGTTATGCTATGCATCACTTTTAGCATTCATTACAATGGGCACAAATTACCAAAATGACAAAGGGCCATAACTCGCAAAGTATTTTTTGGAATTTTGTCAAAAGTTAATCAGTGCATATACTCATCACCACCAATATACTCAACAACTTTCAAGGCTCTAGCTCCAATAGTGTTTGAGATATTTTGCTGACAAGATTTTAGTAAAAAAATTTCAAAGGGCAATAACTCTTGAAAGGGGCATAATCTGGACGAGAAAAAAAATACATGTAAGCTAATTTTTCATGAGGAACCCATATATGAAATTTCAAAACCCTAGCATACACGGTTCTAAAGTTATGCTATGCATCACTTTTAGCATACCTTACAATGGGCACAAATTACCAAAATGACAAAGGGCCATAACTCACAAAGTATTTTTTGGAATTTTGTCAAAAGTTAATCAGTGCATATACTCATCAACACCAATATATTCACCAACTTTCAAGCCTCTAGCTCCAATAGTTTTTGAGATATCTTGCTGACAAGATTTTATTAAAAAAATTTCAAAGGGCAATAACTCTTGAAAGGGGCATAATCCCGAGGAGAAAAAAAATACGCGTCAGCTTATTTTCCATCAGAAATGCATATATGAAATTTCAAAACTATAGCATACACGGTTCTAAAGTTATGCTATGCATCACTTTTAGCATACATTACAATGGGTACAAATTACCAAAATGACAAAGGGCCATAACTCACAAAGTATTTTTCGGAATTTTGTCATAAGTTAATCAGTTCATCTACTCATCACCAGCAATCAATTCACCAACTTTTAAGGCTTTAGCTCCAATAGTTTTTGAGATATCTTGCTGACAAGATTTTATTAAAAAAAATTCAAAGGGCAATAACTCTTATAAGGGGAATATTCCGGACGAGAAAAAAAATACGCGTCAGCTAATTTTCCATGAGGAATCCATATATGAAATTTCAAAACCCTAGCATACACGGTTCTAAAGTTATGCTATGCATCACATTTAGCACACATTACAATGGGCACAAATTACCAAAATGACAAAGGGCCATAACTCACAAACTATTTTTCGGAATTTTGTCAAAAGTTAATCAGTTCATCTACTCATCAATATATTCACCAACTTTCAAGGCTCTAGCTCCAATAGTTTTTGAGATATCTTGCTGACAAGATTTTATTAAAAAAAAAATTCAAAGGGCAATAACTCTTGAAGGGGGCATAAACCGGACAAGAAAAAAAATACACATCAGCTAATTTTCCATGAGGAATCCATATATGAAATTTCAAAACCCTAGCATACACGGTTGTTTAGTTATGCTTTGCATCAAAAGCGTAATGGACGGACGAACGGACAAACGAACCAGAACCAATATGCCCCTCCAACTTTTTGAAAGTTGGGGGCATAATAAGAAAACAAAAAAGGCCCTTTTTTACTTTTAACCTCTATGTATGACCTTGACTGACCTTTCAGGTATTAAACTGGGTCATGCTTGCAACACATCATCTTTTGGTGGTTAACATTTCTGCCTAGCAATTTCAAAATCCATCAAAAAATAAGAAAGTTATTGACCAAACACGAAAAAAGGCCCCTTTTTTACCTTTGACCTCTATGTATGACCTTGACATTTTAGGTACCAAACTGAATCATGCATGCAACACATTGTCCCATGATAGTTAACATGTTTGCCAAGTAACTTCAAATTCTATTTAAAAATAGGCAAGTTATTGACAAAACCCGAAAAAAGGCCCCTTTTTTACCTTTGACCTCTAAGTATGACCTTGACCTTTGAGGTACCAACCTGGGTAATGCGCGCAACACATCACCTTATATTGGTTCGCATTTCTGCCATGTGATTTCAAAATCCATCTCAAAATAAGAAAGTAATTGACCAAATACGAAAAAAAAGGCCCACTTTTTGACCTTTGACCTCTAAGTATGACCTTGACCTTTGAGGAACCGACCTGCCTCATGCGCACCACACATCGTCTCATGATTGTTAATAATTATGCCAAGTAATTTTAAAATCCATCTCAAAATTAGAAAGTTATTGACCAAATACGAAAAAAAAAAGGCCCCTTTTTTGACCTTTGACCTCTAAGTATGACCTTGACCTTTGAGGAACCGACCTGCCTCATGCGCACCACACATCGTCTTATGGTTGTTAATAATAATGCCAAGTAATTTTAAAATCCATCTCAAAATAAGAAAGTTATTGGCCAAATACGAAAAAAAGGCCCCTTTTTTTACCTTTGACCTCTAAGTATGACCTTGACCTTTGAGGTACCGACCTGCCTCATGCGCACCACACATCGTCTTATGGTTGTTAATATTTCTGCCGAGTAATTTTAAAATCCATCAAAAAATAAGAAAGTTATTGACCGGACACGATTTGCCCATACATATATACATACCAACAAACTTCCAAGGGAGATAATTCAAAAAGTATAAATGCGAGAGTTATGGTTCTTGCGCACTGCACGTCGTCTAATACTGATTAATATTTATACGAAGTTTCGTGAAGATAGCTCTAACCGTTTTCAAGTTACAGAGCGGACACGAATGTGTGACAGACGGACAGACAGACGGATGGACAGACGCCCGGGGGAAAAACAATATGTCTCTCCGAAAAAATTTTTTTCGGGGGGAGACATAATAAATGGCAAGCAAGTCACAATAACATACCTTGGGCCTTCTGTTACAATTGAGGCATACGTTAAACCACCTTTGGCTTCCTGTCTACATTCACCTGCAGAGAAAAATTTAAAATACACTCAATCTTCAATGGCTCAAACACCTTTTGATCCAGACATGGTAGTTGGAGCTACTGAGGGTTACCCATAGCGCCAGGCCAGGAGGAGTAACGGGAATAATTTAGTTGTTCCTTTTTAATGGGCTATAAAATTAAGGTAATACTATGTTGTTTGTACTCGGCAGAATCGTCTCGATGACTGCTTTCCTTTCATATAGGCTTTCTTTTAAGGGTCAGAAGAATTTACTCCTCAAAAGCAACTCCTTTCCTTTAAGGGGGAAACCCCTTTTCAGAAAGGCTATAAGGAGCAAATTCTTTCTTATAAGTGTAAATCCCTATTAATGAGCGAGTAAAACATTTTTGAATGAGTTGCTTCCCATGAACAAGTAGTTGCCTTGTAAAAAAGGGGTCGCAGGATCGATCCCGGGCTTCTCCGGACTTTCTGAGGAGTCTTTTAACCGAGGTCCAGTGTCCGTATGACCTTAGCTGTTGGTGGGACGTAAAACTCACATGTACGCCCAGCAAAGAACCAGATCAGCCTGCACATCAATATAGTATGACAAGAGACTTCTCTAGCTACATTAAGGAGCATTGGGCCCTTACCTTTCCTTAATGCACACAACAAAGACTCTGATCAGACTGCCCGGATGCACAGGCTGATCTGAGTCTTCACTGGGCCCACGTCTTGTTGAAGGTTTTGTCATGCGCTGGCTCATTTATATTTTATACTGTTATCACTTACCATATTTACTCTAAATATTCAGACACGTCAACTCATTACCATACTTGTTCTCAGATTTGAAAAAGTATAATGAACTACTCAATGAACTATAGCTGGATGAGTGACAAACAGTGTAGACCCTGATCATCTGGGTTTACACTATTTGCTCGGACCTATCTGTTCGAATACATACAGTGAATATGATACTAACCTCCATGATATTTTGCAGCTTTGCTCTCAGGTTTGCCCACTCCAAAGGGCTTAATATCCTCAGCAAAGTCAGTGAGAAACTTGTGGTCTACTCCAACACCAACCAGTCCTATATTGGATCCTGTGTAATGAGACTTCATGTATTCCATCGCCTGGTCCACAGATATGGCACCAATCCTAGGAGCTGCACAAAACAGGGACTGGCCCAGGGTGTCTCGGAACGCAGCTTGGTGAAGAAGTTCTATCACTCCTGCAAGGATATATGTATACAACCCAACCTCTTTATAACACTATTGTGTTGGCCTACAAAGCTGAAACTATGTTACTGTAAAAATCTAAAAAAAATCGGACACCCCGAGGACCAGCTGTAATTTTCCTAAAATGTTAACAAATTTGTTTTGTGAGCAAGCAAGGAGTAAAAAAAATGCATATGGAATGGCAAACAGTGTAGGCCGTGATCAGACTGCTCCTTCAGGAGCTGTCTGGTCTGGGTCTGCAGCGTTTGTTTAGTCATGTCTGTCCCAATACAGTCAAACCTGTCTTGAGAGACCACCTTTGGGAAGAATAAAAAGTGGTCTCTCAAGAAAGGTGGTCTCTTAAGGCAGGGAGAATAAATCAAGGTTTTTTTTTTTTGGTTTTTTTAATCACACTATGCAATTTATGAGATCATTATTGAAATATATGCATTTATCTACAGAAAAGTGATGCTTCTAAAAGGTTATTTTAAGATGAATTAAAAAAAATATATACTGAATATGATAATGAGAAAACTATGAATTCAAAAGATTTTGGAAAAAAAGGTGTTTTAAAATGAAACAATTAAAAAATAGATTACAGAATATGTTCAAGTTGCGGTGGTAGTTTGCCGAGACGCCGATACAAGTCATGGTGGTAGTTTGCCGAGCCGCCGATACAAGTAGCAATGATAGTTCACCGAGACGACCGTAATTTGTTCGGTATTTTTTTTTGCGCCTATTCAAACGCTAAGTTGCGTCACGCATTATGACCAAACAATCCAATTAGCGTCAATCAGTGCATGTATTGATTATAATGGGCAAACAATTAATTTTAATCTCTGCACTTGTCATAATCAGTGTCATAATTTCTGTTTCCAAAGACAACATGAAGAGAGATAATTATTGGTACTGGCGCACCGGTTGATCTTCCGGTGTCACAGTAAACTTACTTTGTCACACATGGCAGGGAAATTTTACAATTTGGACAAGTTTTTAGTGGTCGTTGGTCGCGATGAGCAGGTGGGTGCCCCCGCAGGTTTAACTGTTCTTATGATCATTACGGTAGCCAAACAACTGAGTTAAAGCTTAACTTAAGTGTATAGATTATCTATACATTTTTTTTTTGATTAATCTAAAATACATATAAAACCGTGTTTTTGTAGGCTTATATGTAAATGGTTAACCAGTACAGTGCACATTATTTCACCAGAAACTTAACAATTCCCCTTCTTAAATCAGCTGAAGTAAGAGAATGTCCACAGAAAAGATTTCATGATCAATCTCCAAGAAAGAGTGTTTCCTGTCTGGAAGCTGTCAAACCAGAGACTTACTGATCACATGTCAGACTTAGTCTGACTGAGCTACCAAGCCAAGGAAGCAAAGAACTAATGAAGCTTCAAATCATCAATTAACAACACGCTGTGGGAACTTGTCAGAGACAATTTAAACCCATTTTGTACTGAATTGATTCTTACACCTTATGTATGGCAAGAGTTCATTTCAAAATTATGGGCTACCAGGTGGAGTCAATTTTAGAAACTGATTGAAAAATGGCTACAACTCCAACAAACAGTGAGGCCCTGATCAGATGCCACATTCTGTGATGCCACATCTAGGCCTGCACTGTTTGCCAGTATCCCGATTTGAGGTTTCCTCTTTAAAATGGATTAATTAGTACCCACAACACTCAATTTGTGTCTCTTTTAAGATGATGTAGAAAATTTTCCTTATAACTTTTCCATATCTTGAACTACAGATCCAGTTGGACAAAAATCTGTACACATTAATCTGACAATGCCTCTTTTGGAAAAAATTCAATGCCGTTGTATTTGTTTGTTTGTTTGATCTGAGGTTTAACGTTCCCATCAACACTGTAAAGGTCATTTTGGAGACTTTGCTTCCAATTTTGTGGGACTTTTACCCAACATTGACATGAAATGACATCTCAAGCCCTGTCGCCCAATGAAACCAATAATGTTCATAAGCATGGACGGTCCGACACACACCAATTTGCCTGGGCAGGCTTAGATCCTCTAAGTAGTTTACCAGTACTCGTGTGTGGGTCGGATTCAGCTCTGCGTGGAAGCATCATGCAGCCCATATATTTCTTCAAGCCCCGATGCGCGGGGGGCCGCCATGCCGTGGTAAGGTTATCCTAACACAGCATTTTTAAGAACCGTAAGTTAGCATCTTCATAAATATTCAGAAAACTACAGTATACTGTTAAATGCTGAAAATAGGCACAGCACTTTTTTCCTTGAAGTAATTAAAGGGAAAATACCCAAAATTGGATATTACACTCCAACTTATTGGGATTCTTTATAGTGGCAAATTCTTTATAATGCTAAGGAAACAAATACTGTCGCTATAACAAGAGTCCCCTGTACATGTACTCTTCTAACATTTGTCTTTCCTATTCAGCAGAAACAACCTGTAAAAGCAGAACCTCATCAGGTACTTTTAACCCATTGTATACTAGTGAACTCTTCCATTGCTATATGTTGGACAAGTCCATTTGCCATATAAGGGGTGGACACGAGGATATTTGTATAATATTGCTCCTATATTTTTAACGTTCCTTAACGTCATCTTAACGCTTGTAATTGACGTAACAATGTAACATTGTTACTAGGCAATTGTAGAGTTGATAAGGCGCCATTATCGTCAGGGCGCAGCATAATCTGAGAAAGTAAAAATAAATTGCTATATCAGAACTTATTATCGGAGTTCTTTCACTTTTGTCATGCAATTTCGGGAAGATCGCCCGAACATTTTCTGGTAGCAGAGCGAGGTTAAGTCATCGTATAACACATAGGAAAATGGAATCAGAAAATCGAGTCGACATCAAGAATCGTGGAAGTATCGCTGGGCTTGCAAAATTAGAAATGGAATTTAAAAAGGAAAAATGCCGAACAAAGTCAAATTTCACACGCTCAAAGAACAAACTATTGTTGTTAATAGAAGACGAAGAAGTATTCAACCGACGTGATATACATGCGGCTTGTAAGCAAATGGACAGTTGTATGGAAATAGTGCTTGAAGTATTAGTTAACTTTTCTAATTTCTATCTGGAACATAATGAACTTCAGAAAAGTCAGAAAATTGTCGGCGAAATGGAAAAGATTGAAGAAGATTTCCACAGAGCAAGCGAAGCTGCGCGAGAATGTCTAGAGTCCCAGAAGTGCAAAAGATCAAGTATATCGTCGGAGTTACTGTCAATCGACATGCTGGAGAGAATGACCATTAGGGACGATAACTCGGAGACCTACCAAAAGGAACAAAGATTAACAGCGGAGCCACAGACCAGCTACGAGGTAACATCCTCCAATTTTGATATTCGAAGCCCTTTACCTCTGTCATTTAAAGAGAAACCATCATTTTCTATCCATGTGCCCGACAACGAAGCTGGATTTACTATAAGGGAACATCGACATGTGCAGTCTAACGAAACACCGGATGATGGAAGACAACGATCTACTGACGTTTTGCAGGAAAAAGCTAGGAATGTAGACTGTAAGAACTCTGTTGTGAAACAAGAATTCAAACCAACCGGCTTAAGTGCGAACGCTGCTTCATTCCAACAGTGTGCCCAGGCAACGCCTTCCAAATGTACACCAGTAGCTAACAACGAAGCGCCTTCTATAGGACAGGACCTCTGGCGCCAGCTTAAACGTGTCCAGATACCAGTATTTTACGGTAATAAGAGAACATACCAGAATTGGAAGGCTGCTTTTCTAGCTTGCATAGATAGCGCACCGGCAACAAAAGAATATAAGCTTCTGCAATTGAGACAGTACCTCGCGGGTGAAGCGCTTAAATCAGTCGAAAGTCTTGGCCATTCCGCTGTTGCATATGAAGCTGCGAAAGAAAGACTGGAACGAAAATATGGTGGAAAACGCAGGCAGATCGCTATATATTTAGACGAGCTAGAGCGATTTCGACAAATACAGTTCGGTAATGCCAGAGATCTCGAAGAATTCGCTGATTTGTTAGACGTAGCAATGATAAATCTAACCGAAGCAGGTCAACATCACAAGCTCGGAGACGGATCTTTGTATACGAAATTACAGCGAAAACTTCCCGAATGTATGCTTGCGCGCTACCACCGCTGGATATTTGAAAATGGCCGGTCGGAATCAGTCCTTACTTTGAGAACATGGATTATCCAAGAATCAGAGTTCCAGACAATCGCATCAGAGACAGTTCACGGATTCACAGAGAGTGACCGAAATACCCATGCAACACAACTGATACCGAAATATAGAAACCAGCGGACTTTGTTTGGTGAAACTGAGGACAACAGTAGCCTTTGTCAGGTATGTGATAGAAAACACAATATTTGGTCTTGTCATGATTTCATGCAAAAAAGCGTATCAGAAAGATGGAACATTGCCAAATTGTTACATCTTTGTTTCCGCTGTCTAGGAACATCGCATTTTGGAAAATTATGCCGAAGGAGTCGTCCGTGTGGGATAAATGGCTGTCGACAACTGCATCATAAGTTGCTACATCAAGGTGATCGTCAGTCGGTTGCATATGGAAACAACGCATTGCGTTCACCCAGCAGTACCGTGCCGAAAGTGGCTGCCGACATCAAGCCGAATCAAGAACAACGAGGATCCGGTGCGCTTTCCGTGCATCCTGTTACTTCCGGCATGGAGGGGAATGTGCGAGAGAAAGAAACAACTATGATGATACAAGATGATTGTAGACCCGACTTCATTGCCCTTCGCACCGTTCCCATTATAGTTAAGAATGGAAAAAAGTCTTGGAAATGCAATGACCCGATCCTGCCAAATAACTATAAGATGGCACTTCAAAGGCTTGATAATACGGAGAAGAGACTTAAAAGGTCACCTAATATAGGCAAAGCATACGGTGAGTGCATCAAAAGGTTTGTTGAGAAAGGTTACGTAAGAAAACTCAGCAACAATGAACAGTCAACGTCGAGATGGTTTCTTCCTCATTTTCCAGTGCTGAGACCCGACAAGGACACTACTAAAACAAGAATCGTGTTTGATGCTGCGGCCAAGTTCGAAGGTTCGTCATTGAATGATCAGATCTATCGGGGGCTTAAACTCCAGCGTGACTTGTTTGACGTTCTACTGAGATTTAGAAGATTGCCAATTGCGGTCGTATGTGACATCGAAGAAATGAATCTTCGAATTGATATTGCTGATGCAGACAAACCATATCACAGGTTTAGGAGGAAGAGTAAATCTAGGTCAAAATCTAGGAAAGGAAGCAAGTCTGAAAAGAGGTCAAAGTCTAAGAAGAGGTCTAAGTCTAGGAAGAGGTCTAAGTATAGAAAGAGGTCTAAGTCCAAGAAGAGGTCCAAATCCAGGAAGAGGTCTAAGTTCAGGAAGAGGTACAAGTCCAAGAAGAGGTCTAAGTCCATGAAGAGGTCCAAGTCAAGGAAGAGGTCTAAGTCCAAGAAGTGATCTAAGTTCAAGAAGAGGTCTAAGACCAGAAAGAGGTATAAGTCCAGGAAAAGGTCCAAGTCTAGGAAGAGGTCCAAGTCTAAGAAGAGGCCCAAGTCTAGGAAGAGGTCCAAGTCTAAGAAGAGGTCCAAGTCTAGAAAGAAGTCTAAGTCCAAGAAGAGGTCCAACTCCAGGAAGAGGTCCAAGTTCAGGAAGAGGTCCACGTCCAAGAAGAGGTCTATGTCCAGGGAGAGGTCCAAGTCAAGGAAGAGGTCTAAGTCCAAGAAAAGAACTAAGTCCAAGAAGAGGTCTAAGTCCAGGAAAAGGTCTATGTCTAGGAAGAGGTCCAAGTCTAGGAAGAGGTCCAAGTCTAAGAAGAGGTCCAAGTCTAGGAAGAGGCCCAAGTGTAAGAAAAGGTCCAAGTCTAGGAAGAGGTCCAAGTCTAGGAAGAGGTCCAAGTCCAGGAAAAGGTCCAAGTTTCCAAAGAAAAGGAGGAAGAGCAGGTCCAAGGCTAAGAGGAGGAAGTCTAAGAAAAGGAGCTAATCTCACAGGAGGAGAAGGAAGTCCAAGAAGAGGAGCAAGTGTAGGAAAAGGAGAAGCAAGTCCATCAAGGCCAAGTCTACCTTGGGAATTGTTGTAGCCGCCGTTGCAGCCTTGCACCAGAAGACTTGTTCATCTGCCAAAGCCATTCGGAAGTATGTTGCCGCTTACAGCAAACAGAGTGGCAAGATGCTTAGCTTCCGCATGCGCAAAGCTCTAAGCGCAGGAATCAAGGTCGGAGACGTCGTGCTAGTGGTTTTACCCGATACCGCTAGTGGAAACTGGCCACTAGGAAGGATCCTTGAAGTTTACCCTGGAACAGACGGTCGAGTTCGTGTTGCCAAGGTTCAAGTCGGAGATAGCACCTTGGTTAGATCAGTAACTAAGTTGTCGCCATTAGAATGCGACCCATAAACTTGCTATAAGTGAAAACAACAACAATCAATTCATATCGGAGACAAACCTTATTTTTTAAGATAAAGTCAAAATGTTCTTGAAACAGTTTCTACTGATTTTATTTTTGTTGTATTTGTAATTCAAGTATTTTCTTAATGAAGAACTTTTTAAAAAATGAAAACATTGAACATTTTGAGGAGGGGAAGAATGGACACGAGGATATTTGTATAATATTGCTCCTATATTTTTAACGTTCCTTAACGTCATCTTAACGCTTGTAATTGACGTAACAATGTAACGTTGTTACTAGGCAATTGTAGAGTTGATAAGGCGCCATTATCGTCAGGGCGCAGCATAATCTGAGAAAGTAAAAATAAATTGCTATATCGGAACTTATTATCGGAGTTCTTTCACTTTTGTCATGCAATTTCGGGAAGATCGCCCGAACAAGGGGTGTCAGGCCTTTTTTTTCGGTTCTATTCAATTTTTTGACAGAACATTCTGTTAGCAAATATTGTAGGCCCTGATCTGACGCCACGTGATCCTGGCCTGCAAACAATGACGCCACGTGATCCTGGGTTTTCCGCATACAATGGGTTAACACAGCTTACCAACATTTGGGTATTGTTCCAATGCGGCAAGGTCATATGCTACTCTTTCTTGAACTGCTGAAAATTCCCATGGTCGAAGACGTGGTTTTGTTACTATGTCCAGAAGGTATTTCAAACCAGACTCTCTGAAAATGAGTTTGAAAAGTAAACTAGGCTGTAGTGAAACCAATACAATTGCTATAGCTCCAGATAAAGTATAGAGGATGCTTTTGGGATAATTTTTATTTCTCGATTAACCCTTTTTGTACCAAAAGGAATCATCCTCCTTATATATGGCAGGAGTCCATTTCGAAATTTAGGGGTGTCATGTTTTCTTCAAAATTTGTTTGGAAAATGGTTTTATTTTTTGCAAGCAGTGTAAACCCTGATCAGATGCCGCATTCTGTGGCATCTGATCTGGGGCTGCACTGTTTGCAAACTACCCGTTTTGGGGTTTCCGGTACAAAATGGGTTAAAACATATGCTGTGGGCAGTTCCAACCTGCATTCTCTCTACTTCTTCATTACACTTGACAAAGGCCATCAAAATTTGAAACCTTGTGTAAATGTTCTAAAAAATTTTAAAGTTGTTCTTTAACAGATTCATAAAAACAAGAAACAAAGTTATCCTTTAACCCTTTTGATACCGAATGGAATCTTCCTCCTTATATATAGCAGAAGTCCATTTCAAAATTAAGGGGTGCCAGATTGTGTTTTCTTCAAAATTTATTTGGAAAATGACTGAACTTTTAACAAACAGTGGAGGCCCTGATAAGACGTTGCATTCTGCGGCATCTGATCCGGGCCTGCACTGTTTGCCAGGGTACCCGTTTTGGGATTTCCGGTGGCAAATGGGTTAATTATCTTATCACAAACTATGAAAGGTACAGGTAAGAACTGAAAATAGGTATCTTGTAGTGAACAGGAGTAAACAGAGCCATCTTCAAGGGTGCTCACTGTGTTACTGTATCTGCTCGTATGGTATGAAGTATTAACCCTTGTCCTGCAGACACATAATATTTGTTTGTTTGATTTGAGGTTTAACGTCCCCGTCAACACTGTATAGGTAATTTTGGAGACATTGCTTCCAATTTTGTGGGACTTTTACATCTCACATCTCAAGCCCTGTTGCCCAATGAAACCAACAGGGTTTATAAGCAGGGTTTATGGATGGTTCGACTCGCACCGCTTTGCCTGGACAGCCATAGATCCTCTAAGCGGTTTACCAGTACTCCTGTGCAGTCGGATTCAGCTCTGCATGGCAGCATCATGCAGCCCATCTATTTCTTCAAGCCCCGATGGGCGGGGACGGAGACACAGAATATGCTCTAACTTTGCAAACAATATAGATACAGAACAGATGGCTGATCAATATCTGCCCTGGTTGACATTCAGTTTAAAAATTTGTAGGAACAAGTAACATCAAGCAATCTGTCTGGCTTAAAGTCAGAAATGGATGTAACTAAATCAATTTATTCTGACAGCAGGACAAGGGTTAATGAAAAATCATTTGAACTTCCATTAGAGGAACCTGGCTTTTTCACTGTGTTCAGAGCGAGGCTCAAACCTACAGCTGTAAGAAGCACATTTCTTTAAATTTACTCTGACAAATAAAACCGGCAAAAAAGACAACCTAAATAGTTCACACAACCATAGCCACATTGATCTTACACTTGTGCAACTGTGGTAAGGGCCATTTAAGGCAAACGGATAAACAGATGTAGACCCAAGTTTATCAAAAATATTGAACTCCCAGATCAACAGGGATCTATTTTTAACCCTTAAAACACTTATCACAACTAGCAGACAGCATTTTTATGTGTTTTATTATTATTATTCTGAGAAAATAAGCCTTGACATTACATGTTAATCATTTGCTAGAGAAAAGATGACATAAAATGTCAAACATTACAGGTGATTCACATGTAAAATCAAAACATACAGATGATTTGCTCTAATGTTAAACCTTATTTTCTCAGACAATTATTTTTTTAGACTGCCAGGCTGTGCCAGCTACTATCAATTTTATCTGAAAGCATATAGGATAAAGAATTTGCTCCTGTCAGAGAAGAAATTTGTTTCTCTTGTAGACCACAACAGTACAATCAAGCAGGTAGACACAACAGATATAGAAGTACAGTGAAATTCCGCTATTAAGACCACCAAAAATAAAGACTATTTCTGCTTCAGAAAGCTTATTTTGAAGGGTGCAGTTATTCTTTCCTTGTGTTTACTGCATACAGTGTCCTCTTCTCAGAGACCACCTTTGGGACTGTTCAAAAGTGGTCTTAAAGACCACTTATGAACAGTACCAAAGGTGGTCTTAAAATAGGCATTTTACTGTGTCAACCCTTGTCCTGCTGAACTACAACAACGGTTACTCCTGAAAGACAGTGTAGATCCTGATCAGATGGCTTCTGAAGAAGTTTTTCAGTTCGTGAATTTGTTTGGTTAATAGCCAGAAACAGGTGTGGCAAAACTAATCTATTCAGCAGGACAAGAATCAAAATAGGGCTAAATCTCTAGTTCATTGTCAGTGTCTTTGTACTGGTCCACATTAGAGGACAAGGTTGTGGCCAGGATGTATGCATGCAGTGGCCTGTCTGAACCCTTACTGCTCATGTTCTGATGTACATATTTGTAACTGTAAAAATCCCAACAATTCGGACACCTTGAGGACTTGCTGCAACTGTCCTAAAATGTTAACAAATTTGTTCCATGATCTAGCAAGGGGTCCAAACTGTGCAGACAGAATGGCAAACTGTGTAGACTCTGATCAGATTGCTCCTTCAGGAGCAGTCTGATCTGGGTCTGCACTGTTTGCTTTGGACAGGCCATCACAACACTTAGGATCATTATGGGACATGTGATGCCTCACTCTACTTACAAATGATTTCTTGTAAATTCACAGGTATAATACATGTACTCTCTTGTTGATGACACACTGAAAACAAAAACAGAATACTTTTCCAATATATGGTATCAAATTCTTATTTTTTTTCTTTGCTCCAACAGTTATTATTATTATTAAAACATAATTTCAGTTGCCATCCTTTTTTCAAGTCCTTAGGCTGTCTGGCACATAATCATATGGAAACAATATGCTTTGAGAAATAGACTGGGATGCACGATGCTTCCAAGCAGAGCTGAAACAGACTGCACATGAGTACTCGTAAACCACTTTAAAGATAGGTCTAAGCCTTCGCAGGCAAAGTGGTGCAAGTCAGACCGTCCCTTCATATAAACCAAATTAGTTTGTTTGGACAGTAGGGCTAGAGATGTCATTTCATCTCAGTGTTGGGTAAAAGTGGAAGCAATGTCTCCAAATTACCTAAACAGTTATTGATGGGGATGTAAAACCTCATTTCAAACAAAAACAAAATTATAATACTAATGCATCCTATGATATTCTTTCGTGGAGATTTTTCAAGAAATCTTTTTTCTGCAGTCATACTCTACCTTCCACTGATTCAAGAAGGGCAGCTGTCAGTTTCTGAAGAAAGAATGTGCACTGAACTAGTCAACCACCTATGTATAAGCTTGTAAAACTCCAAACATGATATGATTCGAAAAATAGGAACTGCTAAGAACTTAAGCCTGAAACTTGTGAGTGACATGCATGGTCTGATTTCATATCTGTCTGAAACTGTCTTTGACTACGGAATACATACTTGAGGCTTCCTCCTGTCTGGTGAATCTCTTTTGTGATTCTGAAGGCTGAACTGGCATCATTGGACTGTGCAAACAGAGAATGACAGACTTTTTAGCACAAGGACAGTAGACCTTACCCAACTGTGAGCTAATGTAAGCTGGACGCCCCAGTGAAGCAAGATACATGACGCAGTTTATAAAATGAATGAATACATAATATCCAAGTAGTTTGACTGGCAGATTGTCAGAAATATTTGTGGCTCAGTTAATTAACCCTTCCTCCTTATGTAAAGCAGGAGACCATTTCAAAATTTAGGGGTGTCAGGTTGTGTTTTCATCAAAATTTATTTGGAAAATGTATGAACTTTTAGCAAACAGTGGAGGCCCTGATCAGATGCAGAATCAGACACCGCATTCTGCGTCTGATCTGGGCCTGTACTGTTTGCCACAGTACCCCGTTTTGGGGTTTCTGGTACAAAATAGGTTAATTCAGCAGGATAATGGTTATCTACCCTCAGTCTGGACATATGAGTTTGGTTTTCTGGGAAAGGGGTTCTTTCCAATATTCTTCGTCAAATTTTTAGGAAAGTGTCTGCTCCAAAACAGCAGATCCATCTTTCAAAGGAGCGGGATGTACATGAGACCAAACAGGAAGTCACAAAGCTGTGTCCCATGTAAATACATGTATTACAAAAACACGCCTATACAATACATTGTAACCTTTATCTGCGAAAAAATATATAATTTTAAGATGAAAAATTGTGATATCATATTTCAGCTCGAAATATAGATTGTGTGTACTCGTTAGAACTGCCTCGTGGTGGCATTTCTAACGAGTACCCACAATGTATATTTTAGAGCATAAATAAGAAAAACTAGAGCTATCAGTGAAACTGACTAGGGCCCCGGCAGCGCTATCAGAAATTTGTGGACGGACGGACAGACAGACAGACAGACGGACAGAGTGATTACTATAGGGCACCCACACTTTCAGTGCGGGGCCCTAATAAGCTTTACCCCTGTAACCCCAGTTTTACTACATAAAAATTGGGGTTCAAGGGGTAAAAAATATAGGCGTGTTTTCGTGATGAATTGACATATCCCTGTTTCAAGTATCAATTCACTTTAAACAACTAACCATAATGATCCTAAGTACTGGGACAGACAGACCAGAGCAAACAGCGCAGACCCACTAGCAATCTGATCAGGGTCTACACTCTTTGCCTGTCAATTTATCCCCTTTCCTCAACGATTTTAAGAATTTTAATAATACATGAACATGAATGCAAGATTCTAGTTATCATTCATTTATATTACATTTAAAACACATTTTATTCACGACTATTTTACACAATTGTCAATAATCTGTCATTAGACTAGAAATGTGTCAATACAACACAAATGCCCCCGCCCAGGACCTACCTCCCCCCCCCCCCCCCCCCCCCCCCCCCCCCCCCATCACCTTAAGGTCATGCAGCAGGGGCGGGGTTATGGCTGACATGTATCTATCATCATTCCAAATATGTAGCAAATCCATCAAATGGTTCAAGAAATATGAGCTCTCAAAAAATATAATATAAAAAATTTCTATGTCTTGACCTTCAGTTAAGGGGTGGGGGGTATGGCTCAATGAAACTTTGGACCTGCAACTATTGTCATACCAATAATGAAGCAAATCCATTATAGAGTTTGGAAAATATAAGCTATTAACATACTTAATTTTCAAAATTTCCATGTCTGCAACCTTGCCCTTGAAGTCATAGGCATGGGTGGGGGTACTGCTGAATAAATCTTTGGACCTGCATCTATCATTAAACCAAATATGAACCAAATGAATCATAAAAGTTAAAGTTCAATGTGGTACAAATACCTTAACCTGAGTGTTAAATATTAAAAATTTCTAAGTCCATGACCTTGACCTTGAGACCATGGGTAGGTGTGGGGGTATTGGTGGCTAAAACTTTGGACCCATATCTATCATCATACTAAATATAAACCACATCCATTGCATGGTTTGAAAAATATGAGCTCAAGTTCTGCCCTGACCAAAAACCTTAACCTGAGTCTTAAACATTAAAAATGTCTAAGTCTGTGACCTTGACCTTGAGACCATGGGTAGGTGTGGGGGTATTGCTGGATAAAACTTTGGACCCATATCTATCATCATACTAAATATAAACCACATCCATTGCATGGTTTGAAAAATATGAGCTCAAGTTCTACCCTGACCAAATTAAACATTAAAAATTTCTAAGTCCGTGAACTTGACCTTGAGACCATGGGTAGGGGTGGAGGTATTGCTGAATGAAAATTTGGACCTATATCTATCATCATACTAAATATAAACCAAATCTATCGTATGGTTTGGAAAATATGAGCTCAAGTTCTACCCTGACCAAAAACCTTAACCTGAGTCTAACAGGATTACGTACGTACGTATGTACGTACGTACACACTTTCGTACAGAAGGACGTACATTCGGAAACCGTACGCACGTACCCACGGACGCATGTACGGAAAACCGAAAAACTCTATGCCCACGGCATCATCCGATGCGGGGGCATAAAAACACGACATCATTAAGAACGTCTTACATGTAATATAAGGGTGTGTATTTAACTAATTTGTATATTTAATCCACTAGTGGATTACCGAATTTATTTCATGGTGTTATTACATTCTCAGACATGACGTCATATGATAAATCCACATATTAGCATAATTCAAGGATATGGTTTTCTCATTTTATTGAGTATACACAACAAATCACGATTTTATTGAACATAGAAATATATCTCCAGTACACCTCCTGATCTGGCCTTATAATTAACCCTTATCCTGCTAAATATATTAGATTAACCACACCCACTACTGACTCTCAACCAATCAAACTACTTGGTGTAATGGACTCCTTAATTCACAAACTGCATGACAAACATTGACAGATCCTGATCAGATGGCTTCGAAGCCATCTGATCGGGATCTACACTTTTTGCAAAGGTCAGGTTGTCATGTTCAGCAGGATAAGGGTTAATACTTGTTAGCTCGAACTACTATCTGAAAGTCCCAAAGCTGTTCCAACCAATGAAATTCGACTATATTATGTGACTTAATGTGCTCGCAGAATCACAAGTGTATTCACTGATCTATCTAATCTGAGTCTTCAGTTTGCTTAAAACTGGAAAATCAATGGTCACCATCCCGGTACACATAAAAAAACTGATAACTAATCTCCTTAGTACAATCATAATCATATCTCTAAGTACACAATAAGGTCCTGTTAGGACGCCATTCTGCGGCATCTTATCTGGGCCTGCACTGTTTGCCAGGGTACCCGTTTTGGGGTTTCTGGTACTAAATGGGTTAAGCTATTGTACACTAGTGAACTCTTCAATTGCTATATGTTGGACAAGTCCATTTGTTAGAAAAGGGGTGTCAGGCCTATTTTTTCGTTTTTATTCTATTTTTGACGGAAAATTCGGTTAGCAAACAGTGCAGGCCCTGATCAGACTCTGCATTCTGCGGCATCTAATCTGGGCCTGCACTGCTTGCCAAGGTATCCCTTTAGGGGTTTCCCACATACAATGGGTTAACCTATTTTTTTGAAGTTCTTAACGGAGTCTACTGCTTACATACAGCAGGAGTCCATTTTGCATTTCGTGACATCATCTTCAGTTATTTTAAGAAGTTTATAAAGAAAATGGTTGTAATTTCTGTAAAAAGTGAAGGCTTTGATCACATGCTACATTATGCAGTGTCTGATCTGGACCAACACTGCAACAGACATGTTTTGGGGTTTCCCTTTGGTTGTTTGTTTTGATGTCAACACTATTTAGGTCATTTTGGAGATGTCGCTTCCAATTTTGTGGGACTTTTACCCGACCTTGAGATGAGATGACATCTCAAGCCCTGTCGCCCAATGAAACCCATAGGGTTTATAAGCATGGCGAGTCCGACGCGCACTGCTTTGCCTGGGCAGGCTTAGATCCTCTAAGTGGTTAACCAGTACTTGTGCAGTTGGGATTCAGCTCTGTGTGGAAGCATCATGCAGCCCATCTATTTCTTCAAGCCTCAATGGGCTGGGGCCGTTGGGGTTTCCTGTATAAAATGGATCAACCTACCTGTATTGCTGCATGTCTCAATAAGTGTGTGAGGCCTCTGTCATCTGGTGATTCATATCTTGACCCAGCTCGAACAACCAGAGAGATTCTGGAGAGAGGAGCATATGTTTCTATTGATGCCACAGTCAAATCATTCACCTTTGAAACCTGAATAAAACAATAACATGGCACTTTACATTCAGGCTAGATCACACAGTGATGGCTATGTTATGGTTCCCTTTTCAGAGATACCCAGATGTGGTATGGCAGCTAACAATCCAAAACTCCACATGAATGCAAGAAATGAGTTTTCATTTGTACGAAAATGTTATATTCTCACACAGGTTGTCTTTAATTTAGAGAAAAATCAGTTGTTAAATGTAAAAACTTCATCCAAAAAATTACTGAAGTGAAAATGATGGAGAAATCTATAATGTTCAAAGGGACTGGGAATAATTTACCTTCAGTATGCTATGCGGAAACTATTGAATCAGCTTGTAATTGTAATTAGCTTGTAGCTTGTAATGCAGTTAGTTGTGTTGAGATTTTCATGATTATGTGAAGGGGTCATGCCAAGTGAAGAGTATCTTGCAGCATGTGTGCCCACTGCCCAGTCAACACTGTGCATTATATGGTCCATAGCCACAGATAAGAAGGGGTATCCACAAATTGTTTTTCTTTCTTCAGCACAAAAACATGTTACACCTGTGGACACAAATCCGTTCAAACTTTGATGAGCTTCATTTCATTTTGATCTGATGTTTCATTCAATATTTACTTACATCCTGTCAGTCAACTGCAAGACAGGAATAAATTCAAAACACAGAATGTTGTATATTTCATTGCAGACCCTGCACTTTCCAATCAGAATACATCTCGAATGTCAATCAGATCTAAAAATGGAAAAAAGTGCTTGCCACAATAAGACAGGCCTGGAGATCTTGTGTAAGATCTGCCTTGCGTGCAGCAAGCCATCTCCTGGAAGGGGGGCCACTTATGTGGACATTGCCCCTGTACCTGCACGTTAATCAAAAACCCATTGATGATGATGTTGATGAAGACCAATCAATGTATATTACTTGATCCAGTTTTAGACTACTTTGATGAATGACATTTGCTTGTCAGACTAACCTGATGCAAAGAGATTCATTGAAAGGTACTTCATCAGAGTTTGAACACTTTTGTGTCCACAGGTGTATGGGTACTCATTAGAAGTGCCTTGCAGAGGCAATTCTAAAGAGTACCCACAACATGTTTTATGCAGAAATAAGAAATAGCCCCCGCCCATCGGGGCTTGAAGAAATAGATGGGCTGCATGATGCTTCCACGCAGAGCTGAAACCGACCAGCACACAAGTACTGGTAAACTGCTTAGAGGATCTAAGCCTGCCCAGGCAATGAGGTGCGAGTCGGCCCGTCAATGCTTATAAACCCTATTGGTTTCATGGGCGACAGAGCTTGAGATGTCATTTCATCTCAATGTCGGGTAAAAGCCTCACAAAATTGTAAGTAACGTCTCCAAAATGACCTGTGCAGTGTTGACGGGGACGATAAACTTCAAATCAAACAAACAAAAAAATAAATAAGAACAAGATGTGTTTGTGAAACACTGATGCCCCCGGACAGCGCATGTTAATGTTTTTAAAAATTTTGAAAAAAATAGGTCAAAGGTCAAGTTCAAGGTCACGAGATCAAAAATTATGGTACCACTGGAAAGGTCTTGTGATAAGGTATACACATGTGAAATATGAAAGCTCTATCTATTACCATTCAAAAGTTATGCCCAATGTTAAGGTTTTTGTAGACAGACAAACAGACAGACAGACCAAAAACTATTTGCCCCCGAATCTCTTAGATTCCGGAGGCATAAAAATATCAGCACTTTTTGGATGAAAAAAAGCCTTACATGGAGCTATGACAGTCAATTGTCACACAGCTATGACAGTCAATTGTCACAAAGTTTATCATGCAGTCAAGGAAGGTTGTACTCTGAGTTTGTGTACACTGGTTTCAGAATTTAAATAATAATAAACTTTATTTATAGAGGGTGACACATTTAGTAAACAGTATTAATCTTCCATGTGGCCATCTTATTTTTCCAGTACTAAGCAATGGGGATAAAGTCTCTTGCTCAAGGAAACAACACTTGGCGCTTGCAGAGATCGAACTGGCTACCTCTCGATCTCAAATCCAATGCATTTCCACTGCACCACAGGGATCAATAAGGACATGCTAGAAGACCCCTTTCTGCTAGGTATAGCACGAGTCAGAACACATCACGTCAACAAGTCTGTGTAATGAACACAACTGTAAATCCTACTTTATATAGAGAAAACTGGGAATATAGGCATATACATTTTCTTATTTCTGACCAAGACATAGGTTGTTGGTACTTGTTAGAACTGGCTCAATGAGGTAGTCCCACAACCTATGTTTGGAGTACAAATAAGACAAATATCACAAACTTCCGTTTGAAAAATGACTATTTCAGATATTATATATATGAAAGAATTGGGTGGGTTATTGTAATGCAAGCAGATTGTATTGAATGAAAGTTTGTACAGTGTTTTAAGTTCTTCATGATTATCATCAGCCTATTCTAGTTTAGCTACAACAAACATTCCATTTAGCCAAAGGCTAATGTCCTGTAACGCTGAATCTTCCTTATTCACTAACATTGGGGTCCAAAGCTAGAAACCATGCAAGTTAGTCAACATTGTTATATATATACATAGATAATACAGAAAAATGGCCAAATGTAATCTATACATGTATAGTTTCCCTTTTTGTACCAAATGGAATCTTCCTCCTTATATATAGCAGGAATCCATTTCAAAATTTAGGGGTTTCAGGTTGTGTTTTCTCCAAAATTGGTTTGGAAAATGGCTTAACTTTTAGCAAACAGGGTAGGCCATGATCTGGGCATGCACTGTTTGCCAGGGTACCCGTTTTGGTGTTTCTGGTACTAAACGGGTTAAATTGTGTCATATCGAAAACCGTGTTACAATGAACAATGTTATAAAGCAGTTGTGGTTTATGAGATTTTCTTACACTTGGTTATTACTCACGTTTATGGATAAGAAACAGATTGTGGACTGATTGGTAATTGGCGCCAAACCACAATTTATCATGTAAAACCTAGTACAACTATCTTATGACCTTATGACTCACATATGGTTGTTTTAAATTTATAATACAGAAGACCTGTTGTTTGAGAAGAAACTTACCTTGGCACCCTGAGGATGAACAAATGTTGCTTGTGCGTCAGCATCAGCAGTTGCAGCTTGAGTTGAGTACAGACGACCCTGTAGAAAGGAAGAAAACTTGAATTCCCACAGGGTCTACATTGTTTACAAACTGTAAGAAAAGTTGGAACAAACAATGGGCTTGTTATATTAGTCAGTACTCTGTTTCTTGCTAGTTATTTTAAACATTGACTGCATGGTTTTAGAACTAGGGCTGATGTAAGTTTTTAGCGCAATAGTGAACAACTCAAACCAGACATGTTAAGACACCCGTAAATCATGGGAAATTCCCGAAAAAAATAGCTTTTCTCACGCCTCACAAAATTCAGCAGAAAACTCAAGAAAAGAAATGAAAATCCCACTTCGGGTCAAACTTTTCCAAAGCTGTGCCTAAATTTCCATGAAATCCAGCAGAAAATTCTGAGTTAAATCCATTAGTAAATACAGTAAACTGATAACAATTAATGCACTCTCCCACATCAATGCCGGCAGGTGGGCAATGTCATGGGTTTTCGCGACTACAAGTTTGTAATTCTTCGTCTCTCAAAGCAAGAATTTAAGTGCTCAATATTGGTTGTAAAAGTGTTTTGACACTTCAAATATAATTGTACTATCATACAGAGGCAAATACATCAATGAAGCATTATTTTCCAAAGTAGATCCTAATTTTGGAAAGACAAGTAATGACCAAATGTGACTGAGTATATGAAAACAGATAAGGTAGACCAAATCTATCTATCTGTCTGTCTATCTATTTACTGGGGGAATCGAGACAACTCACGGTCAATAACAGTACTTTTTCATGTTAATTGCAGACATGTCATAACACCCTATCTAATTAGCAATTAAAGATACAGTCATATAAATTCATTTTGCTTGACATGCATGAAAATGACAATGGATTTATTACCACTTTAGGGCCCCTAAAGGACATATAATCAAAGAAGAATCTCCCTACTATGATTGAACATGATTAGAACAAACAAACACAAAAATCAACACCTCACAACCTCATTATACCACTGCTTGTTACACCATTGGTTTTTGGATATAACATGAGCTGCAGCCGATATACTCAAAAGTGTCAGCTTAGCGAGATAAGAGATTAAAAGAATGCAGTTTAGTTTACATTTTTAATGATCCTGTCATCTGTGACAAGGGAATGCTCATGTGAAATATGAAAGTCCAATCACTTAATGATCGAAAGTTAAGGCCAATGTTAAAGGAGCCATTCTTTGGGGATTTCACCCGTATCAAGAGACTGTTGAAACAGGTGAGAAAAAACTGGACCTAACTCTAGCAACCCCAGGCCAATTTTTTAAACTCCATTTTTCAATAAATAATTATTTGGAGCAAACAGAGCTCCTTAAGAGCTTTTCAGAACTGTTTTATTTTCTAAAATATCTCAAATATTAAGGAAGTTATGGCATTTTGAAGTTCCGAAAAAATAACCATTTTTGAGAAGAATATTCCCATATAATGCCTTTACAATCGCGTCGCGGAGACGGAACCAGAATCTCTAAGATTTTTAGAAAAAAATGCCATAACTTTTTTATTTTTTGAGATATCTTGATGAAATTTGGAACACAATTAGATCACTAATACCTGCATCTATTTATTTGCTTATTCTTGTAATAAAACATACATATACAGAGAAATTAAGTTGTAACTAGTGTAATTTTGATAATTTTTTACTGAAACTACTCATGTTGAACCGCTCAAAATTACTTGCCGAAAAACCGCTACTTCTCAAATATCTCTTTGCTATACAAATAAATAATACATTATGTAACAAATTCTAGAGTGAAATCAGTGAAAACAATGGCATCTTCTTATGCCAGTCTGATCTGAAAGAACATATTTAGAATCATATAAAAAAGTCATAGGCTGGAACAAACAGTTTTTGTTTCTTGACTTCATTCAAAATGATTATTCACAAAATCATAGCAATAGATAAGGAAGGTATTTGGTAATAACTGAAGGATAATTTTCCTTATTATTCCTAGAAGCCTGTGGTGTAGTGGCTATGCAACTCGCCTTGTAAACCAGGTGTCGCAGGATCGATCCTGCGCTTCTCCAGACTTTTGGAATTCGGATGAGTCTTTAAATCGAGGTCAAGTCCCTGTATGACCTTAGCTGTTGGTGAGACATAAAACTCAAACACTCACTCCTTATTTCTCCATATAAATCTATGATGTGGGTATTCATTCAAACCACCTCGCCGAGGCGGTTCTAATGAATACCCACATCATAGGATTTTTAAGGAGACCTGACAAAAAGTTTTGTCTATAGTTATCTCCAAATTATACTTTATTATATATGGTAGAAAAAACTCCTGAGACAAAATGAATACCGTAAGCACTATTCACTTTTCTGTCTTTTTTTTTTCTTCAAAACACACAGTTCAGTAAAACTTCAAGAATTCACCGTGTCACACGAGTGTAATCTTTTGGCAAAAAATCTCACTGGGGCCTTGTTGTGGAGAGGATGCAGTTCAGGCAGATTTTGTGTATCATGTATCAATTTTATATAATATACAAGTCCTTTACAAACAGAACTCAGTGTCAGAGACCACAGCCTGCCACTTGTAGTGGACAGTTGTATCCTGAGTCTGTTTGTATTTATAAATTGTTTCTTAACATCCGATATTAAAAAACCTTTTTATTTTAAACCCACTTTATTCAGTATAAAGTGGGGTTTACAGTGATAGGTATATTAGTTTCATGATATAGAATGTGTGTACTCATTAGAACAGACTCATTGAGGCAGTTTTAACAAGTACCCACAATCTATGTTTGCAGCAGAAATAAGAAGCATATCAAAAATTATCTTTAGAAAGGTGTCATTTTTGAAGCCATGAAAGAATTTTATATGTCACATGCTTTTTGATACCGATGATTCATTAACATGTATCTAATTTTCACCTAGAAATAAACTTCTTTATATTTTTGAAACGTTTTTTCAATGTCGCTTGTTTCTTTAATCTCCCAGAGACGACCAGAATTCAGACATTCCGGAATGAATCCTTTGGGCAATATAAATCTGCGGTCACATGACTGGACATCTTCGCGAGAAGGCCAGCTAAAACACCCAGTTTTTCTTGCTGGAACCATGAACTTTACAACAAAGTTATTTTCATCTTTAGATTTTATCACGATACCAGGATACCATGCATCCTGGTAAGCCACAGCAACGTAGTCATTGTCTTTGACGATTTCATTTGTTGGAAGTTTCTCGAGCAGTGCTGCTTCTTCCTCATGATCGGAGTAGTTGTCTGGCTCTGTATCATCAAGCTGGTGGGTGCCAGTTTCCATGCGCTGATTACGATCAGTCACAGTTTTCCGCTTTCTGCTTGTGGCCTTCTTCACCATCATTTCTGCATTGATTACTTGCAAGACTGTTCATCAGCCCTGTGCTTTTTACGCAGTTCTTTTCCACCTTTTTGGGCAGATTTCAGAAGTTCAGAACGCATATCATCAGGCATTTCCACAAGCCAGTCCATCATGTTAGTTCTATTGTGATTTAACAGTTGGATAGACGAGTGATGATGCATCGTAGCACTAGGTCTGCGTCTCTGACTACTATCTAGATCCCCGAAATGATGTTCACATCCCAAGTTTGTTAAGTGTGCAAACTGTGTTCTCTGGAGATCTTCTTTGGACGGCTGTTGTCCAAAGGTGCCTTCTTTCAGGAAGTCAGTCAGCTGCTTTTGTATTGTTGCATTCATTGCATGGCATACAAGTTTAATTGTCTTTAAGAGCAGGCTTCTACTTTCCGCGTTATTTTCAACAGTGAATACACCCGACAACAATTTCTCGTTCATTACTGCCAAAGCGTTTGACCTGTTGTCTTTCCAGCAATATCCAGTCTCAATTATGTGTGATGGATTAGACTCACATATGTACAGGAATTCATTGAGAGCTGAAATTTCCTTGTACAGCTCCAGATATGGCACTTCAACACTTGTTACCAAATTCCAGTATGGGCCAGTTATTTTCAGATACACCATCAAAATACTAATTTAAAGATTTGTTTGTTTGTTTGATTTCAAGTTTAACGTCCCCTTCAACACTGTGAAGGTCGTTTGCGAGACGTTGCTTCCAATTTTGTGGGACTTTCACCCGACATTGAGATGAAATGACATCTCAAGCCCTGCTGCCCAATGAAACCAATACGGTTTATAATAGTGAACGAGCCTACTCTCACTACATTGCCTGGGCAGGCTTAGATCTTATAAGCCATTTACCAGTAACCGTGTGCGGGTCGGTTTCAGCTCTGCGTGGAAGCATCATGCAGCCCATCTATTTCTTCAAGCCCCATTGGGCGGGGGCTGACTACAAGCCCTGATGGGTGGGGGGCTGACTAATTTAAAGATCATGATAATATTGTTTTATCAGTTAAATAATTAATTTGTTGGTAGGACTGGGGTTAATGCACCTGATCCCAGCCCTTTTGACAGCAAAATTAGCTGGGACCTGTTTTTGTTAATATGTCCGAATCGGTGGCATGTCCGAATACTAGTTCCGTTCCGTTCAAGGTCGATCTTTTTCCATCGTGTTTCTCACGTTTTACGATTTATTTTTTTCATTCATCACTTCAGATGCATTTAATAACAATATTTATTTATTATTTGACCAAAAATCACCATTCATATGGGAGAAAACAGCGTTTTCGGCCGAAAAACTATCTTGTGTTCAAAATTTACAGGTGCGAGAAAGCGCTAATAGGCCTTTGGAAAATGGGAGAAAATACGATTAAAATCGCAAAATAATGAAAATTGAAGGGTTTCAGGACATTAAATAAATGTTTAATAACATTTTGATGCATAAATTGATATCTGATATTGATCGATGTTATTTATTTCAACCGGTAAAATTGGTCAAATTCCATCGCATATCGGATTTTTCAATATGGCGGCTATCTGTTTACACTGGCGCTGGGGATTTTCCATGACGGTACACATATTTGGGGCTCAATGCGGGTTATTAAATAAATAAAAAATAGTATACATTTTTGGAAACAGTAAACCTGATAGAATTCAGTACTTTTTGAATTTTAAAGATATACCTAGCGGTCTTCATGCAGCAGGGCTCTGACTTTGGGGTTCAATAACTTGACTTTGGATGGTCGGAAACTAAAAATTCAAGAACCTTCGGATACCTCAAGCTTTGCCCTGATTGGATATGCTATTTTTGTAACTGGGTCAAACTACATGCCAACCGCGTGGGTGGTTAAATATAGTGACCCGATATATTTTGGTGCAGAAAATAGGCCTTATTGGAGATTATTGGAAATTATGTAATTTCCTAAATTAACCTGTAAATAGGGCTGCCACGATGCGCTTACCTCACGATACGATACGTATCGCGATACTTGTCTCACGATACGATACGTATCGCGATACGTTTTATGAAGGATCACAGTTTTGGAAAACAAAGGTGAAAGTGAAACAAAACTAAATTTAATGTAACAATATACTTTAAAAACGTAATTGAGTAAAATTCTATAGGTATTTTGGGACAGGCTTAGAGGGAAGCCCAACAGTTTTTCACACTTCATGTTTAAGCTGCTTTCTGTTTGGGTTGTTGATCTTGTAGTTCTTGATATTAGACCGGGTGTTTCCGTTGCAAATGTGTAAACATGTATGTTGTTGTACCAGTAGCATAGGATATACCAATTTTACAGATTTTGCATATTGTTTTAGTTTTATCCACAGACTTGACCCCATTTTGTTCTTTTTTTGCGAATCCGAAATGCTGCCAGACAACGGATTTAAACTTTGCTGGCACATCTTCTATTTCACGAGTTTCCCTCACTCCCCGGTCGGCCATTTTCCGATTTGAATACCGCTCATATTACTAAAAAATCGAAAATTATTTATTCTTTTTGGACATAAATTTTATAAAACTGAGCCATCTTACATCAAAAATATATAAGATCGACAAATATTATTATCCGAACTGTTTCGAAGGCAGATCTTCGCTAGATTTATTTCTTTTTCTTCCACTAATTGATTTAAGCGGCCGGCATTTCGGCCCTGACATTCGAACTGAATCGTACTGAAAATTAAGAAAACAATATCGTGAATCGAACCGAAGCCCTTGTACTGCGGTGAATCGAGTTTTCGGTGTATCGTGACACCTCTACCTGTAAAATAAATAATATTTTTATGATAAACAACAACAAAATATATATCAATAGAAAGCAAATTTTATTAGCTTTACACACATATAAACATCATAACAATATTGCCAACAAGAAAGAGAAAATTAGGGTATTTAGTCCACTGACTAGGAAAATTGCCATAATTCTTAACCAGGTATTGGAGACTGCTGGGGTTGCTACTAACTCTATTGCAAGTTCCTTCAGGACTCTAGGATGTAGCTCATCAGGTCCTAAAGCTTTAGTGGGGTTTAAGCCTAAGTATCGCTAAAAATTAAATTTTGTTCAGAATCAAAATTGTTACTGGCGACACGTCAGACATTCATACACCATGTTATTTTCAATTCTGGTGGATTTCTTCTTTATGATGTGAACTTAGTCTTCTGCCAGTACATCCCGGTACTGGTTTTATTGAACAGCATTATCTACATTACTGGCAAGACTGAGTATTATGCTGTCATATTCAGTGACCTTACGTGGGTCGTACCCCACCCACTTCATTATCGGCGTTTGTCAATATCACGTTGGTCTTTTATGCAGCAATCATTTGATAAGCAATAAATGTTGAAGTATTGCGATGCAAATATTAGGACCTTTGTTCTTCGTAGTAGCGACCGAGAAAGCCTGGAGGCCATTTTCGACGCCAAAATTCTTCAAAATTTAAAGAATATACAGTCGCCGTGCCAAAGTTTACAAAAATGGCAGAGAACACTAATCACGTGACAGAAAAAATGAGCTCGCATCTTGTCAATAGTTCCGAAATGGTACGTACCAAACCGAATCGGACCCTATAGACATAGACATAGACATAGACATAGACATAGAAATTTTATTTAACGTCGAATAGTGTTAACAATATAACATAAGCCCAGTAGGGCTTTTACTTCGACAAACATATTGTAAGACAACAAATAGGATTAAATATATCACAGCATGCAACATAACAGTATAAAAAACACTTAGCACATATATTACGAGTCCAATATCACAGACAGCGGAATTGCATAAGAAGTATGGACATTATGTTAAGACATTTACATTAAGATGTATGACAAAACTTACAGGTACATATACATATATACAGATAATCACATAAAGACATTGATAAAGGAAGTTTGATACAGCACTTAAAGTAGGGCAAACCAGAAAAGAAAAGTTTGGATTAAAAATATATGTATAATGTAATATAATGTATATAAATAATTAAATGATTTATTCCAGGACTAAAAACTATGAATGCTACTTGCCAGCGATAATGTTAAAGGATCAGAGGGCGTCTAAGTTCAGCTCATTTGCTACACAAAGACATAGCCCTCAGATCCCTGACAATAAGTGCACAAATAACATTAAAAGAAGAGGCACAAAGTATGGTTTGACACCCTTGCAGCGAAAAGAAACCCACTGAAGATACAACCTTTGCGCGAAAAAGGGGTTGGTTAGCCTTGGCCACCTCGCCCTTCGAAAACGAAACAGTAACTAACAAAGGAAGTATTAAACGGGGATAAACAAAAACTGCAAATACATGCAAAAGAGGCATTCACGTACAGGCCAAACCAGAGCAAGGGCAAGTCTCTGAAATGAGAAGGAGATTTAGCCTTTCACTGTGTAGTAGAGAGACTATAACAATCTGGGAGACCCATACCTAAATGACCCTTGCCATACCTTGGTTTTGAGTAAGTCTGCATCCCTCATATCTAAAAAACATACCTGAAATAAAATACAAATTAAGTTTCATAAAAATTAAAATATTTGGGTAACATAAAAAGAAGTTAGGACTGAACTAGACCGAACATGAAGTGCATCTGCAGTTGACACCGTCCCAGGTACGGATCAGCCTCTTAAACTGTGGGAACGATTCAGCTGTTCGTATATTGTTGGGTAGGCTGTTCCATATCCGGGCGGCCTCATAACGAAACGACTTCAGTCCATATCTAGTTGAGCTAACTTGGGGCAGGTTTGCTTTGTGCTCGCCCCTATCTGTCCCATTATTTCCCTTTTCTACTTTTTTTCTGTATACTTTTTATTTTTATTATTTTAATAGTTTTTATTTTTTGTCGTAAGTCTTCCTAGCTCATCTGTACTTATTATACCCCGGCATACGAAGTATGCTGTGGGGTATATAGTTTTCGTCCTGCCGTTCGTCCGTCCGTCCTTCCGTGTGTCCGTCTTTCCGTCCGTCCGTTAACATTTTGGTTAAAGTTTTGCGTCAAAGTTTCTAGGAGATCTTCTGAACCGTTTGATAGATTCAGTTGACACTTACACTGAAGTTACATACTGGTCTAAAGATTTGATTGATGCATGTCCAAACCCCCACAGTGACCTTCCCAGTAAACACAAAACGTTTTCGTAACGTTTATTAAAGGTTTCAAAATGGTTACGCAGAACGTGACGTTTTGCAAACGTTTTTCTAACGTTTTTTTCTGTGTCGAACTGCGATGACTGTTTTTGGCAATCAGATAAAAAATACTTCCCTTCTACAAAACCTAGAGCGTATTCCTTAACATGTCAAATACTTTTCGAGGAAGTTATAAAAAGGTTACAGAAAAACCAAATTTTTACAAACGTTTTGAAAACGTTCTATAAATGTTGCAGAATTTGTTGATATAAATGTGCACTTTCTTTCCGCCAATATTCTTGGAACAAAGAACAAAGAAAATCGAACGCCTCACGGAATTAGTGTTTTTCCGGCTAATTTTGCTCCAGGTAACTTTGATTTGATGATTTAATAGACGTTTCCGAGAATCTAATCTTATGCTCCGCCTACTTGGATACTGTTGCTACGTCCCACAAGCTTTGCAGCCAATATGGCGGAAACAAAGAAAGTCTGTGTAGATCTCGGAGGAGATTTATCAAGTATTCCGGACAATATTGGCGTTTCTTACTTACCGAGACATAAAACTTTGACAAAAATAAATAAATACATAAATAAATAAATAAAAAATAAAAAACAGCCTAACCAAAGGGCTAAGGAACTATAAAATAATTATGTGCATAATTTCAAAATATTCAGCCTGGAAAACTATCTCCAAGTTACCGCGAAGTGTTTGCGTTTGATGCGGAAAACGAAAGCACACACACACACACACACACACTCATTCAATCAATCAAACAAACAAACAAACAAAACTTAATTATAAAGTATATGCTCCTCATTTCATTATATAATAATTCCGCACCGAGGGCACAATATAATGCAACCGAGAGTGGTGCCAATCATATACACTAACCCTCTCATGCAATACGCATTAACTCTAGATTTACTGATCCCTCAAAGCCCCCGTCCATAGGGGCCTGAAGAAATATATGGGCTGCATGATGCTTCCACGCAGAGCTGAATTCCGCCCGCACATTAGTATTGGTAAACCGCTTAGAGGATCTAAGCCTGTCCAGGAACCGCGGTGCGAGGCGGACCGTCCATGCTAATAAACCCTATTGGTTTCATTGGGCGACAGGGCTTGAGATGTCATTTCATCTCAATGTCGGGTAAAAGTCCCACAAAATTGGAAGCAACGTCTCCAAAATGACCTTTACAGTGTTGACGGGGACGTTAAACCTCAAATCAAACAAACAATACTGATCCCTAATCAGAGAACAAAATGTAGACCAGCAGCCCACTCATCAACCTCTAGACCAGAGATCATGCTATGAGCATATACTACATGAGCCAACACACCCACCGCATCAGTCTGCTTAACTACTCACTAAGACAGGAGAGTTTGCGCACCTCTCTTTGAAAAGCCAGCAGACTATAGAAGGGCAGTTGCAATCAGCGAGGGCCCCAGTCAGACTGCGCAAATGCGCAGGCTGATCCCAGTCCTGGTTGCCCGCATTTATAAGCCTCAACGCTAGCCCCGCAGCACGCCAACCATACAATATTTGTGACTTAGCTGCAGTCTGAGGAGAAAAATCTGTAAATAAAAATAAAACTCAAGTCGAGTGCCCCGACCGGGGATTGAACCCACGAAAATTGGGTTACAAAGCGAGCGACACAACCACCAGGCCCGGACCAACCAGACCAGTCAGTTATGCACTCTATATGTATATTTATTATGGTCGTACAACATGTACTACATTCTTCCATGCTACAGAGAGACATTCGTTTCAAATGTTTAGGAGATACTAATGTAATAATATCACATTTCCAGCTTCTTTTGACTCGGCCGCATCTTCCCCGCCCCTGGGCTCAAACGGTTATCATCGTGGCACAAGGCACCATTGTAGCTGGAGGAGGAAAATATCTGTTAAGAAAAATCCAGTCGAGCTCCGACCGGGGACTGAACCCACGACCTGGGGTTACAAAGCGAGTGACACAACGACCAGGCCAAAAGGCCCGGAGCAGTTAGACCGGTCACTTATGCACTCTATATGTATATACAAATATACATGTTTGTTTGTTTGATTTGAGGTTTAACGTCCCCGTCAACACTGTAAATGTCATTTTGGAGACGTTTCCAATTTTGGGGGCATTTTACCCGACCTTGAGATGAAATGACATCTCAAGCCCTGCCGCCCAATGAAACCAATAGGGTTATATATAATTAGCATTGACGGGCCGACTCGCACCGCTTTTCCTTAGCAGGCTGAGATCCTGTAAGCGGTCCACCAGTAGTCGTGTGCGAGTCGGTTTCAGCTCTGCGTGGAATCATCATGCAACCCATCTATTTCTTCAAGCCCCGATGGGCGGGGGCCATCATATATACATGTACATGTTTATCTCAATATTGCCGTACTGCAAAATGACAATTGTTTGATGGTCCGAATAATAAACTTCCCATACAACCCCATTACCCTGAAATGCCCTTCCCCACTACCGCGTTTCTTTGTTTGTGGGAGAAAATGGCCGTTAGTTACCAACACAGCGGCACTAAATAAAATCGATTTTTTCGATTGGATGAAACAGCGCTCTTGATTGACAGCTCGGAAACGTCTATTGCATGTGGGTCTTGTTTTATTTGCACCGGATGACAATATAATGTATATGTAATGCGCGATTGTTTGAATTCGGTGGCTGTCATATGTTTTCGCGACCAATGAAGTAAACACACATCTGTTGCATGACAATATTCGTAAAAAGTTACATGTTTTCGGTTTACTGAAGGTGACGACAAGTTTTCTGACTGCATTTGATTAATTTTATGACCAAATATCTGTTATTTATTCAAAAGTAATTAATCAAAATGTTTCGTTTGAACAAAACGTCGTGAAAACGTTCTTGAAACGTTCAATCTACATCGATGCATTTGTTGAACATTTTCGTAAATCAAAAACAGCATTTTCATGATGAAAATTTGTAGAAGTTTTATCAAGACTGCTTTAAACAAAGGATGCGGATGCTCGTTCTACCGAGTGCCCACAACCTGTCTTCGAACAAAAATAAGAAAATTATGAATTTCCCAGTAAACCAAGTTTTCTTTATATAAATCATTTTATTTACACACTATTATAGCATATATATTCTATATGGTTTACAGTTGTCAATTTTACGGAACACCCACAGTATTTTTACATGAAATAACCACTTAAGAATTCTTCTTGCCTGAAACACGCTTATATGAGTTTGACCCCCTTGAACCCCACTTTAATACAGTAAAACTGGGGTTTACAGGGGTTATCATTATATTTTTCTTATTTTTGCTCAAAAACATAGATTGTGGGTACTCGTTAGAATCGCCTCGCCGATGCGATTCTGATGAGTACCCACAATCTATGTTATGAGCCGAAATATGAAAAATATCAGACTTTTTCAATTTTTGGTGGTAAATTGTTCAATATATTTGAATAGGCGTGTTTTAGTAATGTCAGTGATCATGTTTCACACTGTTCATCGCGTGAACAAGTCCGTGAAATAAACACCCCCTTACACCCCACTTTGTATAGAGAAAACTTGGGTTTACGGGGGTAAACATTATTTTTTCTTATTTTTACTCCAAGACATAGGTTGTGGGTACTCGTTAGAACCTCAATGAGGCGGTTCTAACGAGCACTCACAACCTATGGATTTTCACCAGAGAAAGTAGCCATTTTGGAGATGTTAAAATGCACTATGTCGCACGGTTGTGTTATCGTAATGTTTAATCAGTTAATATGATTTGATATATAGTGAATAGTAAACTTCACTGTTTACAACACCATGTTAAATTCCAATGCAATCTTCACTTTAGAAAAGTAAAGCACCGCCTAAGACCCGCCTACTACATCTGGACTTCAAGAATAACCGCTAGATGACTTCAAGGGGAAAAAACAACATAATTAAGTCATAAAAAACATATTAAGACAAAGGCTTTTAAAATAAATCTTCCTGGTTTATTTACCAGGTTGATATAAACCTTCCATATGAACGTTATTCAAATGTTCCCCAAAACGTTCTAAGAACTTCTTTTATAAACGTTTTCAATAGGTATATTTACTGCTGAGAATAATATATTTTAAACGTTTTTTGAACGTTTTTATGAACGTTTTTCAAACGTTTATCAAAAACGTCCTTGCGACGTAAAAAAAGCTTTCCATATAAACGTTATTTAAACGTTCACAAAAAACGTTTTTTAACGTTTTTGGAAACGTTTTTGAAACGTTCTAAAAACGTTTCTTTGTTAGCTGGGTTGATGTCAAGGTCACAGACTTAGAAATTTTACATCTGGTTAAAGTTTTGCGTCAAAGTTTCTGAGAGATTGTATCATTTGAACTCTTTGATAGATTTAGTTAATACTTACACTGAAGTTACTTACTGGTCTTAAGATTTCGTTGATGCATGTCCTACCCCCCACAGTGAACTTGAGGTCAAGGACACATACTTTGAAATTTTACATTTGCTTAAAGTTTTATGGCAAAGTTTATAGATGTCCGTATGTTCTAAACTCTAAGACAAATTCAGTTGATACTTGCATCAATGTACCAGATCCAACGTTTCGTGATGTATGGTCCTTCCCCAACCCAGGGTGACAATGGCCTCAAGGTCACGGACTTAGAAATTTTACATTTGGTTAAAGTTTTATGACAAAGTTTATAGATGCCTGTATGTTCTAAACTCTAAGACAAATATACTTATTATACCCCGGCATAAATGGAGCGCTTTGGTGCTGTGGAGCGCTTTGGTGCAGTGGTAGCGCATCGGATTTGTAATCGAGAGGTTGCGGGTTCGAGCCTCACGCTGACCAAAGTGTTTTGTCCTTGAGCAAGACGCTTCATCTCTTATCTCCCGCTGGAATGGTAAAAAGTGTGTATGCTCTGTCTGTGATATAAAATTTTAAGTCCCTAGGTTCTCACAGTCTGGTCTGCATACGCAAATCCATGTTATTTGTGTTTATGCTTTGCTTTTGTGTATCATGCATGCAATTAGTGTGTCATGTTTGGTCTCCGGCGAGTGTGGACTGTCCGTACAGTTGGGGATCAACATGATTGTACCCGTACCTTGGATAGAGATGAGCTTTTTTTTTTTATTCTGTCAGTTAATTGTAACTGTTTTTATCCTTAGTCTATGTGCTTAGCTCTATGTCTAAGCTATGTATGTGATCTTATTATATGTGCCTTCAATTATATTAAGCTTATTTTATGCTTATCTTACTTAATACTTTGTCTGTGTGTTAATGTCAATACTGCTTCCCATCTGTATGTTTAAATTCATGCGTGTTTAAATTTTGTATTAAGTTAAATTTTTGCTGAGTTGGTCGGGAGGGTATGCATCCCCCAGAGCAACCCTGACCTAATTAAATATCTTTGTATCTTTAATTAACCAATTTTTACCAAACAGCTGATTTACACTATGTTAACCGTATATACTTTTGTTAAAGTAGTGGGTTCAAAAGCTCATACAGAGCTTATGTTGTATCGTTTATAACTTGCCGACATTAAATAAATCTTATCTTATCTTAACTTATCTTATCTTAACCCTCTCCAAGATGTCCCTATTTTCATTGTAGGCATCACAGTGGAACAGATGATGCTCTGTGTCCCCCTGAACCTTACATGTGCTGCAATTTATTGAAACGGCTCTATCTTTGCTCTGTGGTTGTTTAGTTTTGTATGGTCTGTCAATAACTGATTTAGAAATTGAGTAATTCTGCCTATACCCTTCACCAAAACAATGTCTCTTACCCACCTATGTGAAGACCTCCTGTATTTTTGTTAAAGAGCCGTGATTGGTTGTGATCTAACTGATGGTTTTCTTCTGCTCTTACGTCGGATTGTTGTTGAGTCCTCAACCCTGATTCATGATAATGTTAATCTATACATAACCACTTTACCATGAATTTTATCATGACTTACTGTTGAGCTAGATAGCCTCCACGCGGATCAATTTGTTATTGTTATTTTGTTTGATACAGTACTGGAACTAAGGACGAGGGTTGAAATTTCATAAACCCCGGGGTTGAAGCCCCCCCCCCCACCCCACCAAGTCGTTTTACTACTGACCAGGCGGTCGTTTGTTTGTTAAGTGGCTTTGTGCCGTTGGTTCATGTTTCGTCTGTTTTTGCGTGTGCCTCCGTGTCACTTTCTATAGGTGACTTGAGGATTTTGCCACTGTGATCGATCAATCGATCGATAGATAGATAGATAGATAGATAGATAGATAGATAGATAGATAGATAGATAGATAGATAGATAGATAGATAGATAGATAGATAGATAGATAATTAGATAGAAACGTCGCATTTTAGTAACAATTAACATAAGCTCTGCAGAGCTTTTTGCGACAAACAGAGTATCCTATAACAATGTCTACGTTTGCGCTTTATGCAGATACTTGGGAGATTTTGCCACTGTGATCTTAATGACATATTCAGTTTCAGACAGATAGATAGATAGATAGACAGACAGACAGACAGACAGACAGACAGATAGATAGATAGATAGATAGATAGATAGATAGATAGATAGATAGATAGATAGATAGATAGATAGATAGATAGATAGATAGATTGACTTAAAATATATTATAGGAAAACCGTTAAAACACTTCTTGTCTGAAACCAGAAGGCTCAGGTGTTTGATATTTGGTATGAAGCTTCGTCTTGTGGACTTCTACCAAGATTGTTCAAATTATAGCCCTGGGGCCAAAAATGCCCCCGCCCCGGGGCCGACCGGTTTTACATAGGCTTATATAAGGACAACCTTTAAAAATCTTCTTGTCTGAAACCAGAAGGCTCAGGTGCTTGATATTTGGTCTGAAGCTTCCTATTGTGGACCTCTCTCAAGATTGTTCAAATTATAGCCCTGGGGCCGAAAATGCCCCCGCTCCGGTGCCCTTTGGTTTTACATTGACTTATATAGGAAAAATCTTAAAAAAATCTTCTCATCTGAAACCGCAAGGCCCAAGTCTTTGATATTTGGTGCGTAGCTTCATCTAGTGGACCTCTACGGAGATTGTACAAATTATAGCCCTTGGGGCGAAAAATACCCCCGCTCTGAAGCCCTTTGGTTTTACATTGACTTATATAGGAAAACCGTTAAAACACTTCTTGTCTGAAACCAGAAGGCTTGGGTGTTTGATATTTGGTATGAAACTTCGTCTTGTGGACTTCTATCAAGATTGTTCAAATTAAAGCCCTCGGGCCAAAAATGCCCCCGGCCCGGGGCCCTACGGTTTTACATAGGCTAATATATGGAGAACCTTTAAAATCTTCTTGTCTGAAACCAGAAGGCTCAGGTGTTTGATATTTAGTTTATACTAATTTATTTTAGTTCGATTGCGATGAAAGCTTCAAGCTTATTGAATCGCTCTCGAACACTCATTCCGGGTGTTTTCACACGCGCACGAGAGAGAGGCAGTGGCTTTTACACCACTGCTACCCATTTACACCTGGGTGGAGTAGAGCAGTGTCATTACGTGTCTTGCCTAAGGACACACCTCGACACCTGTGGCCGAATTCGAACGCACAACCTCTCGATCTTAAGTCGAACGCGCTAACCACTGCGCTATCGAGGCTGACCACCGCGCTACCGAGGCTGTTTGATATTTGGTCTGAAGCTTCCTCTTGTGGACCTCTCTCAAAATTGTTCAAATTATAGCCCTGGGGCCTAAAATGCCCCCGCCCGGGGGCCCTGTAGATTACATAGACTTATATAGGAAAGGCCCTGGTCTTTGATATTTGGTGTGTAGCTTCATCTAGTGGACCTCTAAGAAGATTGTTCAAATTATAGCCCTTGCGCCCAAAATGCCCCCGCCCGGTGCTTTTTTGTTTTACATTTACATATACTGGAAAAATCTTTGAAAAAAATTTTCTTCTCCGAAATCGCAAGGCTCAGGTCTTTGATATTTGATGTGAAGCTTCATCTAGAGGACCTATATCAAGATTTTTCAAATAATAGCCCTGGGGCCAAAAATGCCCCAGCCCCGGGACCCTTTGATTTTACATAGACTTATATAGGAAAAACCTTTAAAAATCTTCTTGTCTGAAACCAGAATGCACAGGTATTTGATATTTGACATGAAGCTTCTTCTTGTGGGCCTGTATCAACATTGTTCAAATTATAGCAATGGGGCCAAAAATGCCGCCACCCGGGGCCCTTTGGTTTTACATTGACTCATGTAGGGAAAAACTTTAAAATCTTCTTGTCTGAAACCAGAAGGCCCAGGTGTTTGATATTTGATATGAAGCTGCTAGTAGTGGACTTCTATCAAGATTGTTAAAATTATAGCAATGGGACCAAAAAATGTCCCCGCCCCGAGGCCCTTTGGTTTTACATTGTCTTATATAGTAAAACTCTTAAAAAAATCTTCTTCCCAATGAAACCGTAAGGCCCAGGTCTTTGATATTTGGTGTGTAGCTTCATCTAGTGAACCTATACCAAGGTTGTTCAAATTATAGCCCTCGAAAATACCCCCGCCCTGGGACACTTTATTTTGGCATTGGCTTATATAGGGAAAATCTTATGAAATCATCTGAAACCGCAAGGCTCAGCTCTTTGATAGTTGGTGTGAAGATTCATTTAGAAGACCCCTACCAAGGTTTTCTAATATATAATAGCAATGGGTCAAAAATGGCCTCGCTACGGTGCGCACTGGTTTTACTTCGACTTATATATGGAAAACCTTTAAAAAATCTTCTTGTCTGAAACCGGAAGGCCCAGGTCTTTGATATTTGGTATGATGCTTCATCTGGTGGACCTCTACTATGTTGTTCAAATTACAGCCCTGGGGGCAAAGGTGGCTCCGCCCCAGGCCCCACCGGTTTTACATAGACATGTATGGAAAACCTTTAAAAATCTTCTTCTCTAAAACCACAAGGCCCAGGTCTTTGATATGTTGCTTGAAGCTTCATGTGGGTAACCTCTACCAAGATTATTCAAATCATAGACCTGGGGTCAAAAATGGCCCCGCCCCAGGGCGCACCAGTTTTACATAGACTTACATAGGGAAATCTTTAAATACCTTCTCGTCTGAAACCAGAAGGCCCACGTCTTTGATATTTGGAATGACGCTTCCTCTAGTTGCCCTCTACCAAGATTGTCCAAATTATAACCCCATGGGGTGAAAAATGGACCTGCCCGGAGCCCACTGATTTTATATAGGGTAAAGGCTGAGCCGGTTCATCTCTATCTGTTGCACTAGAACCTGACCCTCAATGTCCACAAGGTGCCTAGACAGTGACATACACGCCAGCTCTGTATTGTCAAAGGGAACCACTGACCCATAACCACCCTCTCCCTTTGTCACCATGTGACATTATTAGTAAGACTGAGCCGGTTCATTTCCTTCTGTTGCACTAGGACCTGACTCTCAATGTCCACAATGTGTCAAGATAGTGACTTACACGTCAGCTCTATATTGTCAAATGGAACCACTGACTCAAATGTCTAGCATCTTATGCCCATTCTTGCCACCCCACCCCCCCCACACACACACACACTTTTTCACCCCTCCCCTTGTCACAACAAGTCATTGTAAGTTAAACTGAGCAAATTTATCTCAATGCACTATAGCACCTGACTCTCCGTGCCCAGAAGGTGCCCAGATAGTAACACACACGTCAGCTCTGAGGAAGGGAAATTTTGAAAGACTTCATCCTCAGAAAGAAAACAATTTGGAAGGAATGTTCCATTGGTGACCCTCTGACAAAATTGCTAAAAGTAGTTTCGCTCCACTGAATATAATAGCCACCAAAACCAAGCAATAAACAAGCTTTAAAATGACTTCTACTACTAAATAGGTAGACTGATTTTTAAGTAATTTCACAGAAATGTTCCTTGGGTCACTCTCAACCAAAATGGTTCAAACCATCCACTCCACTTTCCTTTATCTGTACAATAAGGATCAGGTGAGCGATCCAGGGCCATAATGACCCTATTGTTTCTTATTATGCATGTATTTTTTCATGTTAATGTTGTACACGTTGTCTTATCGCATCTGCATGCTGTGATATAGTTGTATATTTTAAATATGTTTAATATGGTGATCTAGCATTCTTAAGTTATATAAATATGTATATACATGTAATATGTGATATTTATGTGATATTATTATAAGTTAAGTTTGCCTTAAGTTTGTCGAAATAAAAACCCTACAGGGCTTATGTCGTGGTTACTGTTCACAATATTTGACACAAAATAAATCTTCTGTCAATGTCTAATCTTCCATGTGTCCAGATTAGCATCAATACTTCTTGGGGAATTGATGGCCATTTCCATTGCTTTGGTGTTTATTGACGGCAAGATGAAGAGGAAAAAAATGAAGGGGTGAAAATGTTTTCAGAGAGTCAGTCAGCTGTAGGATGTCTTAAGAATCAGAATTGTTACTGTTTCTGAATTGTTACTGTCACTGAATTCTTACTTGTTACTGAATTGTTTCTGGTCAAATGACATGCATACACTAGGACCTGTGATACGGGAAGTCATGCCGATCAGTCCCCAGCTCTAACCAAAGAGGTAAACTTAGCTACACAACCATCGGCACCTACAGCTGTCTAAATAATCGAACCGGGAAGGGCATGCCAATCTCTAATGGTTCGGGGGAAGAACGATTCTTTATAAATGTCAGTTCTTGTAGGAATTAAGGGTCTGAAACGCAAATGAATGGTGATTTCTACGGTGCCTAGCTAGGGGAACAAGGTAATCTGTTGGAATGCTGGCAGCCCCCTTTTAGACATTTGTATAAAACTATGAGCCTACTGTCTTTTCTCCTTTTCATGGGAAACTCTCATGTTAATTGCACGACCCGCAGAAAAAGCGACCGACTGAAGTCGGTTGATTTTCTAAGTGCCCTAAAATCACCGTGTCATTCTGTCAGTCTGTCATTCTGTCTGTCCGTCCGTAACCCGTTTGTGAAAATTGGTGATAGTGACTTAACCGCTTGGAATATTTAAACAATTTTTGGCATACTGATAGATATCAATGAGATCTAACCAATGAACTTGCGAAATATTACATTCGATTTAGTATAGCCTCGCCGAGGCGAAAAAATGTGAAAATTTTCGAACTGCTTCTACTCGGAAACCGTTGGGCCGATTGAAGTCAAATTTCATATGGAGCCTCTATGGAATGGGGGAAACCAAAATTTGCTCATGGGGTCCAGGTCACATGACCAAAATGGCCGCCAAGCCATATATGGTCTGTATGTCCGTCCGTAACCCGTTTTTGAAAATTTGTGATAGTGACTTAACCACTTGGAATATTTAAACAATTTTTGGCATACTGATAGAGATCAATAAGAGCTAACCAATGAACTTGCGAAATATTACATTCCATTTAGTAAAGCCTCGCCGAGGCGAAATATGTGGAAATTTTCGAACTGCTTCTCCTCGGAAACCGTTTGACCGATTGAATTCAAATTTCATATGCAGCCTCTATGGGATAGGGGAAACCAAAATTTGCTCATGGGGTCCAGGTCACATGACCAAAATGGCCACCAAGCCATATATGGTCTGTCTGTGTGTCCGTCCGTAACCCGTTTGTGAAAATTGGTGATAGTGACTTAACCGCTTGGAATATTTAAACAATTTTTGGCATACTGATAGATATCAATGAGATCTAACCAATAAACTTGCGAAATATTACATTCCATTTAGATGCCTCGCCGAGGCGAAAAAATGTGAAAATTTTCGAACTGCTTCTCCTCGGAAACCGTTGGGCCGATTGAAGTCAAATTTTATATGGAGCCTCTATGGGATGGAGGAAACCAAAATTTACTTATGGGGTCCAGGTCACATGACAAAAATGGCCGCCAAGCCATATATGGTAAAAACCCTTCAAAAATAGTCTTCTCCAGAACCACTGGGCAGATATTCACGAAACTTGATAAATAGCATCTGGGACGTAGGCCCATCATAAATTGCTAAAATGGTGACCCTGGGTTGACCTTGACCGTCTTTGTGCCTAGGTCAAACTTTGACACATATGCCTTTGTATTGGAAAAGTGAGAATGCACTTTATCCTGCAAACGATTCAGAATACAGTACTAAAGTATAAGATATATTTTTGCTCCTTACGATAAGATGCATTTATTGGGGGAACCGTTTTAAGTTCAGGTCACATGACCAAAATGGCCGCCATACCCATATATAGTAACACTCATAAAGCTAAAAGCATCCGGCGGGTCGTGCACTTCAGCTGAAGCACTGGTTTTCCTAGTATTCTAGCCATGCTCCCAGTTTCAAAGCAGTAATTGCTTGTTACAAATCTAGCAGCTTTATTCTCAAGTTTTCCAATTTCTTCATTCAGGACCACTCCACTGGGGTCCCAGATACAACTACCATATTACAAGATTGGGCGAACAAGTCCTTTATATGCTGCCTCTTTTACATCCTGAGGACACTGGTGAAGATTTTGCCTCAGGAAACCAAGCGTTTTATTTGCCTTAGTACACAGGTTGCTAATATGTGTAACTCGAATTCTGTGTGATTGTCACACCAAGATATTTAATGGAATCCACATTCTCGAGGACCTTTCTCTCTAAGGCGTAAGAAGCCTCATTTTTATTAGTTCTCTTCCTAGTTATCTGCATATATTGCATTTAACGGGCTGCAATCACATGCCCCATTTTCGCGCCCAACAGCCTAATCTATCTATATCATTCTCAAATTTCAGTGAGTTATCTGTATCTCTAATTTCCTCGTATATATTATAATCAAAGGGCTGACAGTCTTCTATGGGGACCCCGCCCATAGGGGCTTGAAGAAATATATGGGCTGCATGATGCTTCCACGCAGAGCTGAATCCGGCCCGCACACTAGTACTGGTAAACCGCTTAGGGATCTAAGCCTGTCCAGGAACTGCGGTGCGAGGTGGACCGTCCATGCTAATAAACCCTATTGGGTTCATTGGGCGACAGGGCTTGAGATGTCATTTCATCTCAATGTCGGGTAAAAGTCCCACAAAATTGGAAGCAACGTCTCCAAAATGACCTTTACAGTGTTGACGGGGACGTTAAACCTCAAATCAAACAAACAAACAAACAGTCTTCTATGTCGGCGAAATTTACAGATGCAGTTGTAACAATTTCTCTTTTTCACGGGTGGACATCAGGGGAGATATCGCGAAATCGCGTCAACGTAGTTTTGTTCCCACGACACTTCGCGATAGTTCCTAGGACATGAAAATGGTAAACAAAGGTAGTTTCCCTTGTGTGTTTTGATTTATTGTAGAAGAATGAGAGAATAATATAAAATTTCGGCGATGCTAAGTCATGTAAAAATGATTTACCTTTCTAAGCAGGCCGAAAAAAATATTGAAAAAATCATTGATGAAAGTAGGCAACCGTAACAAAATCGAACACAGCTTAATTAATCTGACTTTAGTTTATGTCAGCACAAATGTATGAAAGCAATATTTTTGTAAGTTTTCGCTTAGAACGAGATCCTTTGGTGCATATTCTGGGTATGTCAGCCCTAATTTATCGTTTATGTGTAAAAAAAAAATGATCCCTCCATGTAATGCCGCATAAATCAGACGGAGTAGCTCCCACATAATCGCGGCAGCTCCCGAAACACGCTCTAGTTCCCAAGAATCTATCAGATACGGAGTCTGTCACATCTGGCCATTTACTCAATTAGGCGGTTCGCTAAATTTAGCAAAATAAAATTAATGGATTACTTCTTAAATGATAAAGATGAAAAAATTTCATCTGCAACTACCAAACTGATTTTTCGTCCCCGCCCATGGGAGTGCGGAGAAATAGATTGGTGCTTCCACGCAGAGCTGAAACCGACCGCACATGAGTAATGGTAAACCGCTTAGAGGACTGAGCCTGCTCAGACAAAGTGGTGTGAGTCAGACTCTCCAAAGAATATGTCTTTAGGTTTCTTTGGGTGGCAGGGCTTGAGATGTCATTTCATCCAAATGTCTGGTAAAACCCCACAAAAATGGAAGCAATGTCTCCAAAATGACCTACACAGTGTTGACAGGAACGTTAAACTTCAAATCAAACAAACAAAATCCTCCAAGGGTGACCACTTTTCTGAAAACAAAATTCCGGGCTATTCTCCAAACACTGCCGGAAATTCAATTTTATGACTCAAATTACTCTACATCTCATCTCATCTCAGTTTTCGCTCTTTTTGACTTTATTTACAATAGATAAATCGCAACAATGCCATTAGAAGGTAGAAAAACACATTTTTTTTAAGTTATGGGCTATCAAATATTTTCCCGGGCTTTCGGGCCGATTGTTGGTTTTCCAGAACAGCCGGTGATTTTACAGACTGATGGTCGCTCTGTGGACCCCACCCGAACCCTATTTGTTTCCTATTGAACCATCAGGGTAGAAAAAGGCTCTGGATCGTTTCACTTTTCAATTTGTGTAGGTATTGTGAAAAAGGATTTTGTAAGTTATGGTAGCGTGAGGTTTGGTTCGGTGGGTCTGGGTGATGCATTATTGTTTAGGGTAGGGCATCATGATAAATTAATCATGAATCGTTAGTTTTACCAGTTTATTTATTTAAATTTTTAGCTCACCGTCTCGTAGTGACGAGGTGAGCTTTTGGGATCACTTTTTGTCCGTCGTGCGTGCGTGCGTCCGTCCATGCGTCCGTGCATAAACAATATCTTCAAACGACATCTCCTCCTAAACCACTGATCAGATTTTCACCAAACTTCACAGGAATGATCCTTTGGTGGTCCCCTTTCGAAGTTGTTCAAATGGTTCCGGACCGTTGCACATCTAGGTCTCGGAGGCCAAAAATAGATTTAATTCACCGAAAACTTAAAAAAAATCTTCTTCTCTGAAACCACAAGGCCCAGGTCTTTGATATTTGGTATGAAACTTCATCTAGTGGACCCCAACCAAGATTGTTCAAATTATAGTGCTGGGGCCAAAAATGCCCCCGGGGCCCTTTGGTTTTACATAGGCTTATATAGGGAACATCTTTAAAAATCTTCATCTCTGAAACCGCAAGGCCCAGGTCTTTGCTATTTAGTATGAAGCTTCATCTTGTGGACCTCTACCAAGATTGTTCAAATTATAGCCCTGGGGCCAAAAATACCCCCGCTCCGGGGCCCTTTGGTTTTACATAGACTTATATAGGGAAAATCTTTAAAAATCGTCTTCTGTGAAACCACAAGGCCTATGTCTTTGATATTTGGTGTGAAATTTTATCTGGCGGACCTCTATCAAGACTGTTCAAAATATAGACCTGGGGCCAAAAAATGCCCCCCCCCCCCCCCCCCCCCCCGCCACGAGACCCTTTGACTTATATAACGAAATCTTTAAAAATCTTCTTCTCTTAAACTGCAAGGCCCATGTCTTTGATATTTGGTATGGAGCATCATCTAGTGGACCTCTACCAAGACTGTTCAAATTATAGGCCTCGGGCCACAAATGCCCCCGCCCTGGGGCCCTTTGGTTTTACATAGACTTATGTAGAGATAATCTTTGAAAAACTTCTTCTCTGAAACCGCAAGGCCCAGATCTTTGATATTTGGTATGAAGCTTCATTTAGTGGACCTCTATCAAGATTGTTTAAATTAAAGCCCTGAGACCAAAAATGCCCCCGCCTTGGGGCAATTTAGTTTTACATAGGCTTATGTAGGGAATATCTTCTTCTCTGAAACCACAAGGCCCAGGTTTTTGATATTTGGCGTGTAGCTTCATCTAGTGGACCTTTGCCAAGATTGTTCAAAGTATAGCCTTTGTTGATATTTGGTATGAAGCTTCACCTTTTTAGACCTCCCTCAACATTATGCACATTTTAGCCCTGGGGTCAATAATGGCCTTCCCCGGGGTCCACTTCTTACTCTATGGATCAGGTGAGCGATCCAGGGCCATCATGGCCCTCTTGTTTAGAACAACTATAGACTTTGGTCTAAAGAAAAGGAGTGTGGTAGCTCAGTGGTTAGTGTACTTGCCTATGGTGCTATAGGTCATCGGTTCGATTCCCGGCAGAGTTAGTAAAACTGCGGTGTCAGAACACGTTTCACTTGCGGGGATAAATGCCACAAAGTACACCGTCCTTCGAATCGGGCCGCTAACTGGAGGCCCCCTGTGCAGGGAGAATCATCCCATTCGCAGGTGAAAGATCCTTACCGTAATTAAATGGTTACTGAGTAGACTTTCATCATGCAAATCTGGAGTGTACGTTATTTACACCTGCCGAAAATGCCCGAAAGGCGTAGGCTGGATAAATAGACAGTGAGTGAGTGAGTGTTTGAGTTTAACGTCCCACCAACAGCTAAGGTCATACGGAGGCGGGACCTCGGTTTAAAGACTCATCCGAAAGTCTGGAGAAGCCGGGGATCGATCCTGTGATCCCTGGTTTACAAGGCGAATACCGTAACCACTACACCACAGAGGCTTCTAAAAGATAGTGAGTGAGTGTTAGAGTTTTACGTTCCACCAACAGCTAAGGTCATAAGGAGACGAAACCTCGGTTTGAAGACTCATCCGAAAGTCTGGAGAAACCCGGATCAATCCTGCGATCCCTGGTTTACAGGCAAGTAGCGTACCCACTACACCACGGAGGCTTCTAATAGATAGATAGATAGATAGATAGATAGATAGATAGATAGATAGATAGATAGATAGATAGATAGATAGATAGATAGATAGATAGATAGATAGATAGATAAGCGTATAGAGCTTGTGCCGTGATGTCACACGCCTGGTCAATACAGAGTTATCGATCTTGCTGAGAGGTTACCACGGGCCGTTATCAACAGAAAACAGCTGGTATTCAAAAGATTTTAAACCGCAAATTAACAATGAATAAAAGCAAAATCTTCCCAAATTGCCATTTTCTACAAATTTATACATCCAGTCAACGATTTCTAATAAACGTTTATGATTTCTGACAAGTAGAAGTATGAAAATCTTGCATAGTTTGTCAACGGTGTTTGAACTGTACTTCAATAAAATGGGCATTATTCTCATAATTTATCCAAATAAAATAACTAATTCATTCCCAGAAAGAGTTTTAAAATGACAACCTTTGATAATTGTAAGAACTTTTATCTCTTTGGCTGCAAAATATGAATATTTTTCATTTTGATTTATATCTCTATCAAATCATGAAATAGATTTTTACCCCCCCCCCCCCCCCCCCCCACACACACACACACAACTTACAAAGACAACTCTCGACCAGTGACGGGGTTAAAAGTCGGTATAAGCACCGTCTATCATCTACACCGGAAATAGAATCCCGGTGAATCGAAAGTAATCAGAATCAGAATTGTTACTGGTGACACGTCAAATGACATTCATACACCAGGACCTGTGATGTGGGAAGTTAGTCCCTAGCTCTAACCAAAGAGGTAAATTTAGCTACACAATCATCAGCACCTTCAGCTGTCGAAATAATCGAATCGGGAAGGGCATTCCAATCTCTAATGGTTCTGGGGAAGAACGACTCTTTATAAATGTCAGTTCTTGCGCTAAGGGTCTGAAACGCCAACGAATGGTAATAGCTGCAGGTGAAGGAGTGCCTCTTGAAAATGGATTATTTTACTGCTTGTAAGCTTTAGGTTAAGATTACTGTTATCAAATATCAGTAGTGGACATAATTTGCTGCTGCCATGAGAAGTGCTTTCTTATAAAACGCACAATTGTGCAATTACAGACCCAATATTCGACAGCTGGTACCGTAAACAAAATGGATTTGGCAAGTTCGTTGTTGTTTTGTTTAATGTTTATGCCTTCCTACTGAAGGTTTTTCACTTAATCAGAAAGAACTATGATGGAAAAAATAATTTGCAAAAGAAACTCGCCTCAAATTCTACTTACAACACAAATGTTTGCTTAAACGTAAATTACCTGTTGTACGGTGAATAGTAGTGTGGTGTACGGCTTGTTGCAAATTAGCGTAAACGAAAGTGTACGGCAAATAGTTCCATGTTTATAGCTGATGAAATTTTAAAAGTATACCGATCGGCCTTCCGATGCTTCTCTCACATTCACGAGGACTGTTCTGCTCTGCATGTACGTCCTTCCAAAGTCGGGTGTTATATTTTGTCGAACATGCTGCTTCGAAATGTAAACAATGGCCGGCAAGAACTCGGGCTAAATCAATAGATTCACCTGCCTGTCACAACATCTTTATCAAGTGTCATCAGAATTTTATAAACACACTTCAACAATTTTCACCCATTCTCTCGTCATATTAGCAAGAACCCATCACAATATAGTAATGTTAGTTAGGAACTAATGACTATGTATAGTTTTAAGACCATATTTTGCCACAGAGGCGTTATTGTGGGTTAAAAAGAAGTGCGCATTATGATATCACGCCTGTTCAATATACACGCGTGGAAGACTCGTAAGGGGTAGATGGCGGTTATGCACTTAAAATTCTTACAGGAACTTTCGGCCATGACTTACGAGTGATTACACTACATAACGAGACATAGTGCAGTTTATAATTTACTTTTGGTCCTTTGAGATCAGTGTGAATATTCTGAGAAATCACTTATAAATTATTGGTTTAGACTCATTCTGGACAGGTTTTTAATTATTTGGACCCCGTTTTGATTTATATCAGTCTTTGAATCGACTGCCTATTCGAAATTCCCAAAATTGCAGTATGTTTCCTCTGGCTTTCTTTGCCGGATCATTACAGGGTCACTGATGAGGCTTTATTAGCCGAAACTACGTAGTATGACCCATTTTCTTTCTTATGAATGTTTTCATTGCTCTTAAAGGAACTCTTTTTTTATTTTTATTAAAATGTCAACATTTTGAAATAAAATGACATCTAAAAACTTTTCGCACTATGAATACAACGGAATAAAGATGCATGACCAGTCCCACTCGCACTACTTTCTCAAGGTTCTGCGGTTCGATTAGTTGCAGCGGTAATAAAGTTACGGTTTCCAAACATGGTATACTGGTATCTTTTGCCGGGATAAATGCCCCAAAATGCACCGTCTATCGAATCGAGGCGTTAACTGGAGCCCTCTACCCCCGTGTAGGGAGAATCATCTCCTATGCAAGTTAGAGATCTTTGCGTAATTACAGATCAGTTTAAACAATAGTTTATTAGTTAACTACATACGGTCACTAATAAAACCATTGTTTAAACTAATCATGTAATGTAATCACTCAGATCCAATTCCTGTGACAAATGGAGTCAAGCAAGGTTGTATGATAGCCCCAACACTGTTCAGCATGTTGTTCGCTTCCATGCTTAAGTTGTTTTCCAGGCGGTTGACAATGGTATACCGATTAGATATCGTTTTGATGGGAAGCTTTTCAATCTCGGAAGGTTGCAAGCCAAATCAAAGGTGCAAACAGAGGTGCCAGATGAGTTCCTCATTGGGGATGACATGGCAAAAGGCCGGTGTATAATTACTGTGCATGCTTCATCCTGCAACTCTGGAGTATGTGTAATGTACACCTGAGAGTAATTGTCAAATGTGTCCGATCGCAACAGTTGTTTTTAGGGCAGTTCAACGGCCTAGTCATCACTATTTAGGTCATTTTTTTCGAACAGTTTACCTATCCACACTTTTACTGTGCAGGCTTATATGTAAGCAGTTACTCTTCTTGAATCAGCGGAAGGGTGAAAATGAGGGAGAGAATGACCGTAGAAAAGATTTCATGGTCAATCTCCACGACAGAGTGTTGCCGACCCCGGCACGTATCGAATCCATGTCTTCCTGATCACCAGTCGGACGCACAACCGACTGAGCTCCCGAGGTCGGCCAATCGCAGTAGATAGATAGATAGATAGATAGATAGATAGATAGATAGATAGATAGATAGATAGATAGATAGATAGATAGATAGATAGATTAGATAGATAGATAGATAGATAGATAGATAGATAGATAGATAGATAGATAGATAGATAGATAGATTTCTCCATGATCCGTTGGTCGGGGAAAGCAATATACTCTTAAAAGTGGGGCGAAATGAAGTTGTCCATCATTGGCGTTTAGCAATAAAGAATAAAATAAATGCTTTTCCTCTTTCGCAGAAGAAATAAGATTCATGCACAGGCAAAAAAGACGGGAAGTGGTAAACTCCGGACAAAATTTGAAAACTTGAGACTTGAGATCAAGACTGATATATATATAAAAAAAATCAGCATGGTTTGTTTGTGAATAACTCAGTAGGTGATGTAAAGGCAAATCAAAGAGGTTCTTCTGTCGCGGTTTATTTTTGTTATGGTTTGTCTTTGGGTGTTTGTGTCGCTTATATTATTTTATTGTGGATGGCCTGTTGGCCGTTTTGTGGGGTGGGGGAGGGGTGGCTGTCCTTTTGGTTTTCCGCTGTTGATGTTTCCAATTTGGGTCTGTTGTTTCATGTTTGTGGTTCTTTCCCTTTGGTGTCTCTGATGGGAGCTATGGGTTGAATATGATTGTATCGATTCCTGATCATTGCCCCAACCTCTATTTTCTACAGATATATCAATAGTCAGAAGAAAGACAGACAAGGTATCCCACCCCTTAATAAAAGTGGAGGGAACGGGGTTGCTGAATCAGACTCTGAAAGGGCAGGGGAACTAGTTGGCCAATTCAATGATGCGTTTAATAAAACTGAGTTCACGGAGGTTCCATTGATAAGAAGATCGGCCCCATTTATGGATACTATTGTGGTTTCATCGGCAGGAGTGATCAAGGTACTTAAAGGCTTAAACCCCACTAAAGATTTAGGACCTGATGAGCTACATCCTGGATTCCTGAAGGAACTAGCGAAAGAGTTAGATCCAGTTTTTGTCCACCTTTTTAACAGTCTCTTGATACGGGTGAAATCCTCAAAGATTGACACTTAGCGAACATTTGCCCACTCTTCAAAAAAGGAGATAGGGCTCTTAATCATAATTATCACCCTATCTCCCTGACTTGTGTTCTGTGTAAATTGCTTGAACATATAGTCTGCTCAAACATCATGGCCCACTTGGATCAACATAAACTTTTGTCAGAAAGATAACATGCATTAAGGAAAAGGCATAGTTGTGAAATTCAGTTGAGAACAACTATTAATGATTGGGCAAAAATCTTGGACAAAGGGAGACAGGTAGACACATTTAATCTGGACTTCGAGACAGCTTCTGACACCACACCACATGAACTACTTAAATCTAAGTCATTTGGTTATCGCATTTGGGGAAATACTCTCATATGGATAGATTACTTTCTTTGCTACAGAAAACCGCGTTGTTGTTGTTTATGATGAGTCTTCAGAGTGGGCACCAGTTTTGTCTGGAGTCACAGAAGCCTCCGTGGTGCAGTGGTTTCGCTACTCGCCTTGTAAACCAGGGATTGCAGGATCAATCCCGGGCTTCTCCAGACTTTCGGATGAGTCTTAAAACCGAGGACCCGTCTCCGCATGACTTTAGCTGTTGGTGGGACGTAAAACTAAAACTCACTCACTCACTTGTCTGGAGTCCCACAAGGGACTGTTCTTGGTCCACTGTTATTCTCCCTGTACATCAATGTTGTTTCCACTGACACGGACTTAGCAATAAGACTTTTCGCAGACGATTGTGTTTGCTACCAGGAAATTAGAGATCCAGATGATTCACTGAAACTTCAGAATGATATATAGATAGATCAGGTTGTTGGGCCCGAAAATGGGACATGGGATTTCAGCCCGTTAAATGTAATCATCATTCATTGGAATGGAGTTTCAGACCCTTACTGCAAAAACTGACATTTATAAAGAATCATACTTCCCCCGAACTATTAGTGATAGGAATGCCATTCCCGATTCGATTATTTCAGCAGCTGAAGATGCTGAGGATTGTGTATCTAAGTTTACCTCTTTAATGAGAGCTAGGGACTAACTTCCCATCACAGGTCCTGGTGTATGGTGTCATTTGACGTGTCACCAGTAACATTTATAATTCTGAATAAAAGTGTAGCCATTCCTATTCGCCGTACACTTTTTTAACTATATTCCGTACAGCTATCTGGTTGTAAACAACTAAACGCCGTACACATGGATTTTTAGTTTTTAATAAATACGCTTAGTGCTTGATAAAATCATGACCAGAGAAAGTTTCCATTTACTGCCCATTATAAATGGAAACAGGTAAGAGAAAGTTTAAGCGGAAATAAATCAAGAAATTATAAAATCTGAAACCGATTTTCGAAAATGCTGGTCTTCACTCAGTACTAAGCATCGATAAACTTGTACTCTTGACTTTAAATCGAAACATACAGCTTCGGAAAACGCATAAAACGTTGAAGAAATCCCTCTGTTATTTCAAGGAAATCAATTTACCCTGCACTTGCAGAAAATAGATCAGGACTAAAGGCTACACTCACCGTGCTCCATGCCTACTTTCGCTTTGTATCGATTCACCGGGATTCTATTTCCGGTGTCGATGATAGACAGTGATAAGGATAGAGTAGGAATAATTGAAATTCAAACTATCTTTATTTTGCAGTTAAACACATTAAAAAATTCTTACAAGTATCGGAAACATTCTAATACTTTATTAGTTATTTCATTTGGATAAATCTAAGCCTGCCCAGGCAAAGTGGTGCGTACGAGTCGGATCGTCCATGCTTATAAACCCTATTGGTTTCATTGGGTGACAGGGCTTGAGATGTCATTTCATCTCAATATCGGGTAAGAGTCCAACAAAATTGGAAGCAACGTCTCCAAAATGACCTTTACAGTGTTGACGGGGACGTTAAACCTCAAATCAAACAAACAAACAAATCATTTGGATAAATATTTAGATCAATGCCGATTTTATTCAAGTATCGTGCAGATATTATTGACGATATATTTAATATTTACTTACTTTAACATTTCAGAAATCACAAATGTTATTAGAAACCGTTGACTGGATGTATAACTTAGTAGAATATGACAATTTGAGGAGGATATATCTTTTCTTCACAGTTATATCGCGTTTAAAATATCTAAAATTAATTATTATGGCCCGCAGTTCTCATCGGTGAATATAGACCAGATGTGTGACATCACGGGATTTCGCTCTATTAGATAATTCCTTTGCCTTAAAACCCTGTTATATTTCATTCTTGTAACAATGAGTCATTTATGTGATGCTTGCGGTTGCCTGGTGGTTTAAATCGACATATAATCTAATCTAAAAAAACTTCTCTCAAGGTGATGGAATGATAGACTCGTGGGACCTAGAGCGTGTTTTGGGAGCTGGCGCGATGATGGGGGAGCGAATCCGCCTGAGAATTTTGGCATCACTCCTTCACAGTACATGAACTGATAAAACTTTTAAATCTAAAAAAATGATTAATTAGGGCCGACACACCCAGAATTTGTGACAAAATGTCTCGTTCTAAGCGAAAACATACAAAACAGTTGCATCATTCATTCGTGTTGACATAAAACTGTATCAAGAGAACCCTGTGGTCGATTTTGTTACGGTCGCCAACTTTCATCAACGATTTTTGTTTTCAATATTTTTTTCGGCCTGCTTAGAAAGGTAAATCATTTTTACATTGCTTAGCATCGCCGAAATTTTATATCATTCTCTCATTCCTCTTCAATAAATCAAAACACACAAGGGAACCTACCTTTGTTTACCATTTCCAGGTCCTAGGAACTATCGCGTGAGTTACCGGATGTGTCGTGGGAGCAAAATTACGTTGACGCGATTTCGCGATAGCTCCCCTGATGTCCACCAGTGTTTTTGAAACATCTGTGGTCTTAACCAGGTTTCATTCCCGGGTTTCTCCAGGCTTTAAGCTGAGTCTTAAAACCGAGGTCCCGTCACCGTATAACCTCAGCTGTTGATGGGACCTAAAACTCACACACAAACGGATTGCGGGTGCTCCTTAGAATCGCCTAATTGGGAGGTCTCAACGAGTACCCACAGTATATGTTTTAAGCTGTAATAAGAAAAATAAAGTATACCCCCACCACATGTAAACCCCCTCTTTTCTATATACACGGCCCCGCTCATCTAGATGGGCTGCATGATGCTTCCACTCAGAGGTGAAACCGACTGCGCATGAGTACTGGTAAAAGTCTGCTCAGACAAAGTGCGAGTCGGACTGTCCATACATATAAACCTTATTGGTTTATTGAGCGACAGCCTTGAGAGGTCATTTCATGTCTGTGTCGGATAAAAGTCACCAAAAATTGGAAGCAGCGTCTCCAAAATGACCTTTATGGTGTTGATGGGGATGTTGAAACTCAAATGAAACAAATCTTTTCTATACGAATCAGGACGCAAGAGCATTATAATTATGTACTTGTCTGAACCAAAATATACTTAAAGAAAATCATGTCTGATTTATTTCAAAGAGATAAACACTTGCTAAGTAGTTTGATAGCAAACAAAACCTACACCTAATTAAATTATGTCAGCTTCAAGGTCACTCCAGTTATAAAACATATATAAAATACTTTCCAATGTATTCATGCGCGCAAAAAGTCCGAGAAATAACATTTCAAAGGCATCTCATTATGGAAAATTGGTCTGCTAGTTGTAAACAACTGAAGTTAAATTATTGTCTGAAGAATTATATAAGCTGACTACTTCTACACATCTCATTCGGCAACCTTGGGTCTGTTGATGACTAAAAGTAATAGTTAGCCAGAAGAAGTGCGCGCGCAACGGCATCGTACGACAACTTAAGTCCGCTAAATTTCGTGATTTCACCGACTAAAAAGATATACAATCTTTTTGAGTTAATTTGGAAATAAGGTTAGCTGAGGAAATAAGCGTAGAAATTCCTAAAATACTTTCTGCAACAAATTATGAATACCTTACTCCTTTTATGTGAGAAATTACATTCATTTAAGTTCTGATGTACAACTCATTTTCAAAATATGGTGGTTTGACAACCATTTTCGTACTTATATCGATGGAAGTATAGTGATCTATGTTTTAACCCGCAGTGATACAGACTTTTTGTATAATTTCGAAATAAGGTCACCTGCAATAGTTTGTCTGTTTGTTTGTTTGATTTGAGGTTTAACGTCCCCGTCAACACTGTAAAGGTCATTTTGGAGACGCTGCTTCCAATTTTGTGGGACTTTTACCCGACATTGAGATGAAATGACAACTCAAGCCCTGTCGCCCAATGAAACCAACAGGGTTTATAAGCATGGATTGGCCAACTCGCACCGCGGTTCCTTGACAGGCTTAGATCCTCTAAGCGGTTTACCAGTACTAGTGTGTGGACGGTTTTAGCTCTGCATGGAAGCATCATGCAGCCCATCTATTTCTTCAAGCCTCGATGGGCGGGGCGGTACACCCGCAATAGTAACTCTGGGAAAAGTACTAGATGTATAACTATAGAAGATTAAAAAATGCTTATCACCTCTACCCGGAAGGCGATCGAACCCGAAGTGACAGGACAACACTCTACCGCATCGCTATAAAAGTCAGCTTTTGTTTGTATTGGAGTTCAACGGCCCAGTCAACACTATTTAGGCCATTTTTGAGCCAGTCGATTTGCCTATCCACACTTATGCTGGGAAAGTTTATACGTAAGCAGTTAATCAGTACAGTGACATTCTTTCGCCAGAATCTGACAACTGCCCTTTTTGAATCGGCGGAAGGGAGCGAATGACTGTAGAAAAGATTTCATGATCAATCTCCACGAAAGAATGTTGCTGATCCTGGCAGGTATTGAACCCGCGCCCTCCTGATCACCAGTCAGACGCGCATCCTACTGAGCTACCGATGCCGGAGTCTAACTGTTGGTTTTCTTTTGCTCCAGCATTTCAGTGGTTTCTTGCTGTCGAGTGCTCACCGTTGTTTCATCTCTGTGGTTGATTGATTTTTGTGTTCATGGAGATGTTGCACTGATGAGATAGAAGGCCTTCATGCGGACTGAACAAATTGTTTGTCTAAATCGCGGCGGAAGTAAGGGCGAGGATTGTGGCCACGTAACATCCCCCCCCCCCCACACACACACACACCTCCCCAGTGGAATTCGTTTCACTGACCGTTCCAAGTCGGTTCTTCTGTCGTGGTTTATTTTTGTTATGGCTTGTCTTTGAGTGTGTGTATCGCTTGTTTGTTTTGGATAGCCAATTGGCCATTTTGTGGGAAAGTAACTGTCCTTTTGGCTTTCCGCTAGTGATGTTTCCATTAGGGTCTAGTTGTTTCATGTTTGTGTTTCTTTCCCTTGGTGTCTCTGATGGGAGCTCTGGGTTAATTGGATCGATTCCTGATCATTGCCTTCACTTCTAGTTTGTACCGCAAGGAAGTACAAGTGTATTTTATACCTTTCACTACTACATATTCCCCCTCCTATTTAAGATTCGTCCTCGAATCTCTCAGTTCACCATTTCCAACGAAATTCGCGGGTACACGAATGTGCTCCGAGTCTCTGTAGGACCTTTACGGGCTAGATTGCACTTTGCCGGGCACTGTCATCTATCCAGACTGCGCAGGCGCAACTTGTTGTTAGGGCGTGTCTTTTGTTGTTTATGCCTCATTAATTATTCATGACTTTCGAGCAATCTGATTAAAATCCGATCTCGCTGCGGCTAGATCTGACATCGACCCGTAGGAGGTCACCTTCAGTGACCTTTGACTTTAACCAATCGGTGATCAGCTTCCAAAATTCTGGAAGTAAATTCGGATCTACTCGGTCGTTTTCCATATATCGGTCTAAGCAACGGTAAACAAAATATGGCGGCGTGTCAAAATCTATATTTTGCATGATGCTTTTATTATAAGCGGTTTTGTCTGTCACTCAGATTTTTCTTGGCCACAAATTAAAAACAACAACTGAATAATAATAATAAATTACGATTAACATCTGAGAGACGCCAGCTTATTGCAAAAGCATCTGGAATCGAAGTTAAAATTCGGCCGAGGGTCAGCACTGGTCAACTCGGCTATTGCTAATAGTTGATAACTCGGCACATTCCGAAGCTATTTCAACGTTGAAGAATGACTTGAAATAGCTTCGGAATTTTAGGTTTAAGGTTAAAGAATGACTTCAAATGTCATTGAAGAGATTAGGCGAATCGATTTGAGCTCCAGATGGTTTATTTCCTATCCAAAACCTGACAACATTGTCAGAGAAGCACCTGCTGTCAGACTCCACCCCTGTGGAAGACCACTATCACAACAACAACAATCTTTCTTTCCTTTCTGCGATCAGTCACATTTGACCATTACTCGCAGGTGTACATTACTTACACTCCAGGTTGCAGGGTTAAAAGCCTACACAGTAATCATGTAATTACGGTAGGGGTCTTTAACCTGTACATGACATGACTTTTCCTGCACAGGGGGCCTCCAGTTAATGTCCCGATCCAAAGGACGGTGCACTTTTTGGCATTCATCCCTGCAAATGATGCAAATGGAGCATGTTTGGACACCAAAATAATTACCGCCTCCGGGGATCGAACCGGGCCCTGTAGCATCGGAGGCAACACCTGAACAAGTAGGCTTGCCAACAGGTCTTTACAATGACAGCAAACCAAAGGAAGCTTTAGATTAATTATGGCACTGATTTCTGCTCAAAGTAGAGACTACGGGTACTCGATAGAACCGCCTCATTGAGGCGGACACTGTGGGTAACCGTTAGAACCACCTCATTGAGGCGGTTCTAGTGAGTACCCACAATCTTTAATTTAGAGCAGAAATAAGAAACTAAGGTTACCCCTGTAACCCAGATTTACTATATAAAATTGGGGTTCCAGGGGGTAAAAACTGAAAAAAATATATAGGCATGTTTTCATGATGCAATTATCAAGAATGGCATATTGTAAGCTATCTTCATATACTGCAGCAACCTTTTGGGAGTATTACGTGCAGTTTAAGCAACTTAGACTTGGCCGTTGAACACACAAGGTTAAAATAGTGATGCCTGGACAAATAGGTCAAATTTATATAGGTTTTTGTGATGGTTGCAAATTAACGATGGAAATGTTGCCCATTTAATAATGCCATTAAGACATGCAGTAAAATTTCAAAATAGAGCCCTAATGAATTAAGTTTCATGTTGGATTACTGAAATAGTAGATTTTATCAAACATGACTGTCACTAACACCACCTTAGCCCCTGACCATTTGGGCTTGAAGAAATAGATGGGCTGCATGATGCTTCCACACAACGCTGAAACCAATCCGCACAGGGGTACTGGTAAACCACTTAGAGGATCTAAGCCTGCTCAGTCAGTGTGGTGCAAGTCAGCCCATACATGCTTATAAACCCTGTTGGTTTCATTGGGCAGTAGGGCTTTGGATGTCATTTCATCTCAATGTTGGGTAAAATTCCCACAAAATTGGAAGCAACATCTCCAAAATGACCTTTAAAGTGTTGATGGGGACATTAAACCTCAAATCAAACCACTAACACCACTATATCACTTTCTAAATCAAATTTGGGATTTCAATGCCCCTGTTATTCAAAATTGGTTGTGATTTTACAGTGAATGCAACATTTCCACTTTGTGTCAAAATTCATATCTTCCCACGAATAGAAGATAGCAGTGCAGCCTGTTTTCAGGCACCTTTGGCTATAATATAAGCTTATTTATCAAAATAAGAACCAGCTAGTAGCAATCCTATTTGAATGTTAAGGTTATTTGAGAATGATGAGGTATAGGCAAATAGCTAATTTTTCAACTTTGCACCATAACAAGGGTAGGTCAAAAATATTTTCTGCTCTTCTATAATACATGTTTATAGCATGTCAACTTTGTTGTGTTATCAGCATTAACAGTATGCAATTGTCCAATGACTGAACTACAAGTGAATGACCAAATATAAAAGGCAAGCAAGAAATCAAAATAATGATGCACAGTTTATAGGGCTAAATTTTGACATTATCAAAAAATCATTGTTTTGGCCTTACTCAAAATTCTGTCAAATGTCCCATGAGCAGAAAATGCTGGTACATACATTTTTCAGACACCTTTGCTATAAGGTGTTTTCATCAAATAAATAAGAACCTGCTTGTATCAAACCTTCTATTTGAGTATGAGGTACAGGCAAATAACCATTTTTTCAATTTATGCACAATTTCAAGGGTTGGTCAAAATCTTATTCCACCTTTTTGTAATGTAATAGCATGACTTTGCTGTGTTCAACATCAACAGAATCAACATCAATGATTGAACTGCAATTGAAAGACCAAATCTAAAAGGCTAGCGAGAAACAAGAATTATGCTACACCATGTATAGGGCTAAATTCTGACATTTTCATAAAATCATTGCTTTTGGCCTTACTGAAATTTCTGTCAAATCACCTCTTGGGCAGAATTTGCTTGTACATACATATTTTCAGACAATTTTGACTATGAGGTGATTTAATCAAATGAATAAGAACCTGCTAGTGTCAAACATTTTTAATGTGAAGATTATTTGATTATGAGGTAATGGCAAATAGCCATTTTTTTCAACTTATGCACCATTTCAAGGGTTGGTCAAAAAATTATTCTGCCCTTCTGTAATGTAATAGCATGATTTTGTTGCCTTCAGCATTAACAGAAGGCAGTTGTACACAACTGAACTGCACTTTAAAGACCAAATCTAAAAGGGTAGCAAGAAATCAGAATTATGCTACACCATGCATATGGCTATTAAAATTCTGACATTTTCATATAACCATTGCTTTTACCTTACTCAAAATTGTCAAATCGTCCATGGGCAGAAAATGCTAGTTCATCTGTTTTTTTAGGCACCTTTGGCGATAAGCTGATTAATCAAATAAATAAGAACCTGCTAGTAGAAAAACTTTTTGAATGTGAAGATTATTCGAGTATGCAGTATAGGCAAATAACTATTTTTTTTCAACTTATGCACCATTTCAAGGGTTGGTCAAAAATTTATTCAACCCTTGTGTAATGTAATAGCATGACTTTGTTGTGTTCACAATTAACAGAAGGCAGTTGTCCAATGATTGAACTGCAATTGAAAGACCAAATCTAAAAGGCTAGTCAGAAACAAGAATTATGCTACACCATGTATATATTCTGACATTTCCATAAAATCATTTCTTTGGCCTTACTGAAATTTCTGTCAAATCACCTCATGGGCAGAATTTGCTTGTACATACATATTTTTAGACATCTTTGGCTATGATGTGAGCAATCAAATGAATAAGAACCTGCTAGTATCAATCATTTTTTTTATGTGAAGATTATTTGAGTAACCATTTTTTCAACTTATGCACCATTTCAAGGGTTGATCAAAAAATTCTTCTGCCCTTCTGTAATGTAAAAGCATGGCTTTGTTGTCTTCAGCATTAACAGAAGGCAGTTGTTCCATAATTGAACTGCAATTGAAAGTCCAAATCTAAAAGTGTAGCAAGAAACCAGCATTAAGCTACACCATGTATATGGCTAAATTCTTACATTTTCATAAAACCATTGCTTTGGCTTACTTAAAATTCTGAGAAACTGTCCCATGGGCAGAAATGCTAGTTCACCCAGTTTCTTTAGGCACCTTTGGCAATAAGCTGATTTACCAAATAAAAAAGAACCTGCCGGCCGCAAACCGTTTTAAATGCCAAGGTTATTTGAATATGTGGTAAAGGCATGATTTTAAGGGGTTGTCAATATTTGTTGTGTCACTCTATAATATAGAAGAATGTTTTTGATGCCTTCAACATCAGCAGTAGGCAACTGCCCATTATGATTGTAATAAAATAATAAAATTAATTGGTAAGACTAGATTTTAAGGGCTAAGCAAGAAACCAGAACTATGCTACAGCATAGGGTGAATATTAGATATTTTCATAAAATCTGTGTTGTTTGCCTTCACTCAAAATTCTGATAGATCTTGCCATGAAATGAAAATACTGTTTCTTTGACTTTTAAGGTCTCCTTCATTATCGGCTTCATAAACAGACTGATGAATCAAGCAATTAAAAACCTGCTAGTATAAATCCTTCTAGGATGCCTTTAGGCTTTTCGAATTATTATGCAGTATATAGGCAAATATTGCCATTTTCCAATTTCTCACCACAATTTGGGGTGGTCAGGTTTTTTTTTCTCCCCTTTTATGATATAGACGCTTCATTTTGGTGCATTCAGGATTAACAGTACTTAATGTTCCAGTGATGGAATTAAAATGGAAAGACTAAATCTAAAGGACTGCTGAATAATTAGCATTATCCTACACTATGTATAAGGCTAAATTCTGATAGCACAATGTTTGAAGCATATATACAATTGTCCCAATTACAGAAAATTGTCATTCTTGTAGACAGTGGATAGCATTATCTCACATAAGGGTTTGTAATATGGAAAAAATCAAATAAGCAAGATCAGATCAACAACTGGCCTCCATGGATTGCAATAATGAAAACAGATTTGCTATTGATAGAATAATAACTCCCAAGTATTATTACTCTTGCAAAACTGGAAAAAATACTCTACCTGTTCTTGGGGATAATCCACCATTATGAAATTGTAAATGAATACATACAAAATATCATACAATGCCTTTTTCCAATAAAATGCAGCAATGCAAAACTGAATGATTTTCTACAACTTACATTAGCCGAATATATACCTTCCATTGTCCTCTGCTCATGATGGGGAGATGGAAGACTGAGCAAGATATTTTACTACATGTACTTGTATGTATTTTAAATGAAATCACTTTTGATTTATGTATTTTGAGCAGTCACTACTGTGAACAAAAGATACTTGACTGCCTTAACCCATTTAGCACTTGGTACCCCAAAACGGGTAATTGGCAAACAGTGCAGGCCCTGATCAGATGCCGGGGCCTACACTGTTTGCAAAACGTTCAGCCAGTTTCCAAATAGATTTTAAAGAAAGCACAACCTGACTCCCCTAAATTTTGAATTGGCCTCCTGCTTTATATTAAGAGGAAGATTCCATTTGGTACAAAATTGGGTTAAGGCTGATCAAATTTACAAATTAAAAATCCCACTGGAAACCAATAATGAATGTCATCATTTAACAAGGAGACAACTTTCATGACCTTTTGTTTATCTTTTTACTTTTTTTTTTTTTCCAAATGAGGACCTGAAGAGGGTTCTACTCTATTTTTTGTTTGCATATGCCATTCTGCTATACAGCCCGGGCTTCTCCAGACTTTTGGTTGAGTCTTTAAACCGAGGCATTAGGAAAAACAATAAAATGACTCAAGGAAATTTAAATGGATTCAGTTCTGGTGTCATTGAATTTTTCAATATTGTTGACAGAAGTGACAGGACTTTAATTATTCTCAAAATGACCTGCTGTGATGACGTCATGTAACTCTTTATTTAAAAAATGATGCGAGGGAACATACAGTCACCGAAACAGGTCAGTCACCATTTCTGGGCTTCTGATACTGTAATCAGTCAAATGGGACCATTGCTCCCATGTGTATCTATCTATTTATACTGCAGCAACTAACCTGTAACTATTGTACATTGTATACACTCCAGGTTTGCAGGATGAAAGCCTACACAGTAATCATGTAAGATAGGGCTCTTTAACCTGTACAAGAGATGGTTCTCCATGCTCAGGTGATGGGGGGAGGTGGGGGGGGGAGGGGTGGGGGGCTACACTAGTAACGTCCCGATCCGATGAACGCCTTACGGTACATTTTGTGGCAATCATCTGGGTCTAATTCTCCGTTCAAAGCAATATATAGTTGATAGGATAATGATTTCCTGTAACTGTTGAAAGAATGGGAAGACAGTCTAAATCTTTTTCTGATGGATTTTCGATATTCTTCGATTTAAAGCTTCCACCGCCATTTTGTCCTGCTCACCGAGAATGTTTCGTAAAAGGTGCACCGATTGGTTCGTTTAAAATAGAATAAAACGGAAATTCCGAGGTCATGGAAGGTGACCTTTCATGGGTCGTTGTCAGATCTAGGCGTACATAGTTCAGCTTAGATCGGGTTTCAATCAGATTGGACTTTCGAGTGAAGACGGTCGCCATTTTGTTTTGGAAGGACGAAACGACGCATTTTCTAACCAAAGTTTTTAAATAATGCAAGCGTTTTCAAAGCACAAATATTGATACTGCGCTTTCTTTTATCATATTTTAGCAGCAGCAAGTTAATGTAGCATTAATAAATACGTAAATTCCCGGACTCAGTTGTGGGTAATTTAGCGTAACACTCTCATCTGCTAGTCTTTCTATCTTCGACGTGGATTCGACAGACTTGGACCATGGCACCAAACTATATCCAAATGAGATAAAATGAGGAGACTGCTTTGAATATTTAAGGCAACTGCAGACTACATAAGATTCAACAGATCCCGATTTGCAGTCTTTGTAAGTCTATACCCGCCATCCTTCTATCTTGAATGCCGGGGTGGGGGGCGGCAGCCCCCATGATGTTGACTGATAATTTTTAAAGGCACTTACCATGTTACCATAGTCAAAAGACAAAATAAATCATCAGCCACGTTATTATACTTTCACTGTCACTGCATACTTTGGCCAAATCTTCATAAACAATGCCATATTTTTCTCTCATTTTTTTCTTCTCGCAACTGGATTTGTTTACAAACTGCTGGTTGCGTCATCGAAAGTTGCGTCATCGAAAGTTGACATCAGAGCTCATTAATATTCATAAGGTCTTTAAATTTGACCAATGAAATTACGCACGCGCAGTTATTCAGTGGAAGCAAAACAAAAAGTAATTATCGTTTCTTTCGCCTCTCTAACTTAGAACAAGCTTGAAATTGCAGAACTTGGTTAAAACCTACGGTTGAAAACCTCGGTTTTAACCTGAAATATGCCTAATCTACACGATTTTGGGGTTAATTTTGCATTTTACTGCCTTATTTTCATTTTTTGTCCGCGCTCACGCGCGTTCTTATAATAGGGCCTTAGATACCTACTCACGTGGATTTTCCTACGGAAAATCAGTGCCCGGTAAAGTGCAATTGTCCCCCTTTACGTTGGGAGCCAAATGTAAAAGATGATTTCTAATCACCTTCACCCAGCCGGAGATCATTCCCGGTCCCGCCGGAGTGGCAGGCCAACATTCTACCGCGTCGCTATAAAACCCTCTACCGCGGCATTATAAAAGACCGCTTGAAAACAGCTTGTATTGCAAGTTTATTATATACCCAGAAAATGTCCCGTTTACTTTCTACAGAAGTTAAGAAATAATCTCCACGTACCGTGTGTTATCGTGATTAACACACGGTGTTGGAGGGCAGATTGCGAAATATTAATTCACGACGGCGAAGCCGGAGTGAATTAATATTCGCATCTGCCCGACAACACCGTGTGTTAATCACGATAACACACCGGGTGCGTGGAAATTATTTCGATTCTAACATGATGCTAAACTGAAATACAGTAGTAACAAAGCGTTATCTTGGGGACTATTTTACAGCGGATGTTTACAGAAGGAAATGTTTACATACATGTTTACATGTTTACATGACGCCAAATTGCACGCACCACGTTGACGACGTGAATTATCGCATATTTGCAAACGCTGACGTTTCCACTGGGTTCAATGGGAAAAACGTTAACGTCATGTTAGAATTTTCCATATTGCCCGTAGTCAAGTTCATATTGCCCGTAGACAAGCAGTCACGTTCACAATAGAACTACTTTCAAATTTATCCATTTCGATACTAAAAATCGGCAGCCATCTTGTCGTGCGTATCGAATGAAAGAACCTAAAACAAAACGAATATAGGTGCTGACAAAGTGCATAAAGCGCATTTTATGCTGTCAAATATGACCTACCTGCAATCTGTTTAGATTTTCAACACTTTCTTCTAAGAAATCTGGAGTATTTTGAAAGAAATATAACCGACGCTTCAGAAAAAATGGCGTCCTGTGTTGGGAAGCGTCAATGTTTTTAATGACGTCACATCAACCAACGTTAACGTCGTCTTCACTTTGGCGCCATTTGGCGTGGTTTGTCAATGTGTAGGGAGACACTTAATGACCTTCATTATTTTTCATTTCAAACCACTTGAAGATATATAATCTGTTTTTACGTTCAGAATTCTATACCAGGCAATCCTGAATTCTAGTAGACAGTTGAATTTTTGGGTATATAATAAAAAGGTTATTTACTTTATATTGTGAAATATTCGGCACTCGTTCATATGGCGAAGACGCACTCGCAAGCTCGTGCGTCCTTCGCCATATGAACTCGTGCCGAATATTTCACAATATAAAGTCAATAACCTATAAGTATTTTATACCTTTCACTACTGCAAAAACTGTGACTAGAAAAGTTGGAAAACAAACCACGTAACATCATACTAAAATTCTTACGCAGTGATTCATATGAAACACAATGTAACAAAATGTTCCTCGTCTTCAACCGAGCCTGTATTGTACACAACTCATCAGAGTATTACCGTATCTGTCTCTCTCAATCGCTAGGTTATGAGCACTCACCCTTATTTCAGCTAATACAGATATACATGTTTATTATATACCCAGAAAATGTCCCTTTTACTTTGTACAGAAGTTACCGGTCAATATTTTTCCATATTGCCCGTAGTCAAGTTCATATTGCCCGTAGATAGGCAGTCACGTTAACAATAGAACTACTTTCAAATTTGTTCATTTCGATACTAAAAATCGGCAGCCATCTTGTCGTGCGTATCGACTGAAAGAACGTAAAACAAAACGAAAATAGGTTCTGACAAAGTGCATAAACCGCATTTTATGCTGTGAAATATGACCTACCTGCAATCTATTTAGATTTTCAATACTTTCTTCAAAGTAGTCAGGAGTATTTTGAAAGAAATATAACCGACGCTTCGGAAAAAATGGCGTCCTGTGTTAGGAAACGTCAATGTTTTTAATGACGTCACATCCACCAACGTTAACGTCGTCTTCACTTTGGCGCCGTTGGTCGTGGTTTTTCAACGTGTAGGGAGACACTTAACGACCTTCATTATTTTCCATTTCAAACCACTTAAAGATGTATAATCTGATTTTACGTTCAGAAATTCATACAAGGCAATCCTGAATTCTAGCCGACATTTGGAATTTTGGGTATATAATAAAAAGGTTATTGACTTTATATTGTAAAATATTCGGCACTCGTTCATATGGCGAAGACGCACTCGCAAGCTCGTTCGTCATCGCCATATGAACTCGTGCCGAATATTTCACAATTAGGGGATAACTGTACTGAAAATTGTCATTTGGGGAGGTAAATCGGAGGTTTTACGGTCGGAAATTTCGTTTTACGGCGACGCATTAGCGGAGCCGTAAAACGTAATTTGCGATCGTAAAACCGACGATTTACCTCCCCAAATGACAATTTTCAGTACAGTTATCCCCATTCTAATGCACTTTTTCGGTTGTTAAGCTAAAAATTGTACTATTTTGCATAAGGCGGCAAGCGCGGTGAGCTGCGTAAAACCAAATGCCAGCCAATGAAAAGCGACGTTACGTGATGACGTCGGGTTTCCGACAGTATATCGCAGAATATACTGTCGCAAATTTTTGACGCTATCCAATCAGACGTCGCGTTACATACGCAAGTGCATTAGAATATAAAGTCAATAACCTATAATTATATTTTCCATATTGCCCGTAGTCAAGTTCAGATTGCCCGTAGATAAGCAGTCTCGCTCTCAATAGAACTACTTTCAAATCTATGTATTTCAAGAGGAAACATCGGCAGCCATCTTGTCGTACGCATCGACAGAAAGAACGCAAAAGATAACGAATATAGGTTCTGACAAAGTGCATTAAGCGCATTTTATGCTATTCAATATGACTTACCTGCAATCTTCTTAAATTTTCAATAGTGTCTTCTAAGAAATTATGAGTATTTTGAAAGAAATATAACCAACGCTTCGGAAAAAAATGGCGTCCTGCTTTGAGAAACGTCAATGTTTTTAATGACGTCACATCCACCAATGTTTACGTCGTCTTCGCTTTGGCGCCATTGGGCGTTGTTTTCAACGTATAGGGAGACATTTAACGACCTTCATTGTTTTCAATTTCAAACCACGTAAAGATATATAATCTGATTTTACGTTCAGATCCCTATATCAGGCAGTGCTGAATTCTAGTAGACAGTTCAAGTTTTGGGTATATAATAAAAAGGTTATTGACTTTATATTGTGAAATATTCGGAACTCATTCATATGGCGAAGACGCACTCGCAAGCTCGTGCGTCCTTCGCCATATGAACTCGTGCCGAATATTTCACAATATAAAGTCAATAACCTATAAATATGGAACTTTTAACGAATCAACATAGTTTGCGCGTGTACCTACTTTATAAAACATTCTGTAGCAATGTAAGTTTGGAATACTCGTAATTTACGCATCATGTTCTTCCTGAGTCGTTGGTGAAAGATTTTAGAGTACACTGGAAGCAGCGAAACTGTATTTGAACAAAGAAAAGAATATGAAATTCAAAGTAAAGCACGGTACAGGCAATGAAATAGACAAATGAATTAGCGCACAAAAATCGGTCGCACCGCAACCGGGACTCGAACCACGGATCTCCTGCATTCCGGGCAGACGGAAATACACCACCGCGGCCTTCCGACCATGTACGCCAATTTTAACATTTATAAACCTTTAACGTCATTTGCGCTATTTAGAGACATTTCATTTATATATAGTAGCTTCTTATACTCAGTCGGTCCCATTTGGCCATTACCTCAGTCGGGTAGTGAAATTGTATCACCGCTAGTCGAGCCCGGGGCCTCTAGCCCAGAGGCAAGTGCACTTACCACTGAGCTACCACGCTCCATACTTTAATGATGAAACCGACAGCAGACTACCACAGTTGTAATATAATCTGCTCCTCGATGAGTTTCCAAACGACTGTGTTACAGTAAATTAAAGCGAAAAAACTCCTGTCATATGGCCAGTCTCCAGGATCAGATACAATACTTGCAGATATCTTAAAATCAGGAGGTCCTCAGTTGGCTGTAGGGAAACTGACAGAGTTATTTCACATTAAGGGGAATGGGAACATTTTCATGGGAGACAACTCTTAAAAGTGTTTTTGTCTCCCGTGTCTATAGGGGTCAACTCTTAAAAGAAAGAATTTGCTCCTAATGAGCAAATTCTTTCCTTTAAGGGTAGACCCCTTTTTCAGCAAGACTGGGGCTTTAGAAAAGCGAACAGGAAGTCCCGAAAGTTGTCTCCCTTTCAAAAATGGCGGATAAATCTGCCAGGTGTTCCCATTCCCCTTAAGTGGAGAAAAGAAGCCACCGTCCAAGAATTCGTGGATACATCAATTAACACCTATTCAAACGTAAAAGGGAATCCTCAAGTCTTTGACAATCATCGGGGCATCGCTTTATTGTCAATTGCTTGGTTGTTCATTGCAAGAGTCCTACTTAACCGATTGAATGAACACCTTGAGTAGGCGGCTCTCTACAAGGAAGTCAACGTGGATTCAGGAAGGGCAGATAACAATCACAGCAAGGCAGCAGTAAAAGAAACACCAGGACTAACTGTGGACCTCTATATGACCTTTGTTGACTTTACCAAAGCATTTTACACAGTCAGTCGTGAGAATTTTTGGAAATATATGACAATGTTTGGCTGGCCGACCAATTTCAACACTATCTGCAACAGTTCCGCGATGCTCCGAAATGATGGTGTTCTCTGATCCATTCCCTGTAACAAATGGAGTTACTGACGCCAACGCTGTTTAGCCATGATGTTTTCCGCCATGCTTAGAGATGCTTTTTGGGACGGTGACAATTGAGACCTATTAGTTATCGCTTTGAAGGGAAGCTTTCAAAGGGTTCTCTATCAGAAGAGAAGATGCAAAATGTATCTGATTCATGTGACAGTAGTTTAGTTTAAACATATTTTATTGCATCCTCTAAACAAGCAATAGGGTCGGGCCACAAGTGCTGCCAACATTAGTTACGGCCCTCCCCTAACAGAACTTCATTACAGTACAGGCGTTTAAAGTTTGGTCCATTAAAACGGATTAAAAATATCCAAATATAAAGACTCTGCTGCAATTTCAAAGAAATTGCTTAGGAAATGGCTTAGTATCACTTTTGATTATGAACCTTATGAACTACTTATGGACAGAACTTCAAGCTCCTGTGATTACAGCAAAATACAGACACATGATAATGGCAAAGTAAACACGTAAGCACTAAAAACACGAAAATGTGATGGAGTGAAAGGTATAATAATGTAAATAATATACTAATCAAATAAATAATAAGATAATGGAATGGACTGTTATAAGATGAATTGTCATAGTAATCGGTGAACCTTCTGGTGTCCTTGATAAAGGTTTGGACGGCTGAGAAAATAGTGACATTTTCTTCTGGTGTGAGATTTTCATCTCCGAACAAAAGTTTATTAACATTTAGTGGGTTGAAATTCCTCGTTGATCGAAACAGTGCAATTCGTTCATTGATAAAGTGTGAGCATCTACAGAAATAATGCTCTGCATCTTCAACTTCTTCAGAACAGCTGCATGTAGGACTTAGTGACTGATGATTAATATATAGATCAAGTGATAAATTACTACAGTTATTTCTAATTCTTGCATGTAGGAGTGAGATGTATCTACTTTGTAGTATGTTGGAACTATTGAATTATTTTGTGTTTTTTTTTTTTTTTTTTTTTTTTTCAACTGGTGCTTAAAGCTAGACAGGGACGGTGAATTACGTATTCTATGTCAAGCGAATTCCATGCCGAAATAGACGAAGGAATACATGATTTTCGGGAAATTTCCGTCCTGCAAAATGGAACAGTAATATTGTTATTATTTCGTAAATTATAGGCATTTGTTTCTCCAACAAGCGGAGGAATTAAATCAGACACATATGAAGGAACAAGACCATTGACTGGTTTATACATGAAAATAAGTTTCTGCTGCTTCAGTCTTTCGATAAGGGACACCCACCCATTCTCTTTATAAAAGTTATCTAAGGAAACTGATCTTGTTAAGCCTGTTACAATGAGGGCAGCATCATTCTGAAGTTTTTGGAGAGACTCAATGTCTCTTTCTGTGCAGCCGTCCCATACAACACATGAATACTCGATGATGGGCAGTAAGGATGAAAGGTATATTTGGTTTAGAGCAACACGACTGAATGTATATTTGAGCTTCCTCATTATACCAATAACTTTATAAGCACTTTTAAGAATATTTTCGATATGGTTATTCCATTGTCCTTTGTTTCTAAATGTTAAACCTTGATGTTTATGTTCTGTTACAAATATGACAGGTGTACGGTCAAAAATTAAATTTGGTAATGATTCAATAAGTCTTAGGGTAAAAAGCATTGCTTCAGTTTTAAGGGGATTAAAATTGATTAACCGCTGAGCAGCCCAGCTGACTAACATACGTACGTCATGATTGATAATACCTTCAATGTCTTTGGTGTTTGCTGCAGAGTAGAATAGAGAGCTATCATCAGCAAATATACGTGTAAGACTAAGTAAAGATTCAGATATATCATTGACATAAACCAAAAATAATAAAGGACCAAGAACAGAACCTTGAGGAACCCCAGCATTAACTCTCCTCAAGCTTGATGAGTAGTTTCTAATAACAACGTTTTGCTTTCTCCCACTTAAATAGTCACTTATCCATTCGAGTAATTTCCCTCCTATGCCAAATTGTTTTAATTTAAAGATAAGATAAAGATATGTGACAGTTATTGTCTCAGTCAGCATCAAAATGCTAAGGTGGTATATCAGCAAGCACCCGGGAAGCCTCACAAGAAGCTTACCAGAAAGGTCAAAGATTGCAAGTGGTAGACAAGTTCACATACCATGGAAGCACATTGTCGATAGTTGAGCCTATTAATGATGAAGTCACTGGCAGGATTGCCAAAGTTATATAGTGCAGCATTTGGCAAACTACATGGAAGCGTTTAGGATTGCAGGATTGAAGTGGAATCAGTTCTGTGGATCGATTATTCCATTGTGGAACTTGAAAATATTTGATGGTCACTGATGAGGTCTAATCGGCAGAAACTAGCTAGTCTAGCCGAGAAAAACTTGTACGTACACTCCGTACTTTTCAGTTCTGTGGTGTAGGCCTTGCTTCCAAAGGATAACCCTTTCGTAGAACATATTTAACATCACTACAGCTGTTGTTAAGGGAATGTGTATTATCCATGCCATTCATTGCAGTGTAGTTATATTTTCTTGTCCTTTGAGATCAATGATTCTATTGCGGAATTTTAAAAATATTTGAGGGTCACTGATGAGGCCTAATTTGTCGAAACTAGATAGTTTAGCCCAGACACATTTGTACACACTCCATACTTTTCAGTTCCGTGGTGTAGTCATTGCTTCTAAAAGATAACCCTTTCATAGAACATATTTGACACGAAATATAGGTGAAGGCAATGATCAGGAATCGATACAATTACCTCACATCTGGTTTCCATCCAAAGCAATACTTAGACCCTCTAATCGGTTTACCACTACTCATGTGCGATCGGTTTCAGCTCTGGGTGAAAGCACCATGCAGCCAAATATATTTTTGACGCTAATTGAACCCCGCCTCGAGAAAACTGTCTTTGGGTTTGCGACATGACCTACCCAACTGTGCATGCTAGCAATAGTCTTGAAAGTTTAGATATGGAAACTAGAGCTGGAGCCAGTTGTTCAAATTGTTGTTAGCTTAACAAGCTAGGGGTCATATTGTTAACTGTTCTAGCAAGTAAATATGTAAAATTTTGATATTTTTGATGAAAAAAATTGAGCAGCTTTTGCAGATGCAAAAGCTGCTCACATTTTTTTTCAGTAAAAATAATAGCATATTTGCCATATTAAATGATCAAAGTTTTAACGATACTTTTACTAATGACGTAGTTAGTTTTGAACAACTGGCCCCTGGTGTTTATGAAACATTATGCTCCCGATCTCTTAATGCTAACACTGCTTGCACCTAATAGTTTTTAAGATATCTTGTTTACAGAGTTCCATGCTAAAATTTTCACTGGGCAGCAAATCAAGAAACAAAGTCCAGTTTTTGTTTTAAAAACAAAAGTTACTTGAATCACTGACTCCTTATCCCCTATCAGCCTATAAAGTTTCAAATCAATCGTCAAAACAGTTCTGAAGATACCTTGTTTACTAGTTTAAATTCTGAAATTTCATAAGGGCCATAACTTAAGTACAATAATAATTCGATTTTCAAGAAAGCAACACGATTAAATGGCCAGAAATTTCAAAGGGTCATAATTCAATTAAAACTTCCATGAAATTAATTGAAAATTTAATCATGATGCTAAACTTATGCTATGCACAAGAAAGCAACAATATGACCAGAAATTGCAAAGGGCCTTTACTCCAACAATATTCCATGTGATTTCCTCAGTCCCAATCAGTATACCATATACTAAGGCCCTAGCTCAAATACTTTTTGAGATATCATGCACACGAGATTTCAATAATAATTAGTTTAGTATTTAATCAGGTGATCTCCTCCTCAGTCCCAATCAGTATACCAGTTTTCAAGGCTCCAATTCAAATACTTCTTTCTGATATCTTCTTAACAAGATTTTAATGCTATTTTATTAAACGGAAAATAACTCTTAAATAGAAAATAATTCAGATAAGAAAAAATACGGGTCACGTATTTTTTGATGAGGAATCCGTAAAACAAATTTCAAAACACGAGCATATATGGTTCTAAAAGCAACGCGATTAAATGGCAAAGGCCTAAAGCCACCAACAAAATTTCATTAAATTAATTTAATGAGGTAATTTCCTCCTCAGTTCCAATCAGTATACCAAATATCAAGGCTCTAGCTTAAAGACGTTTTCAGATATCTTGCTGACGAAATTTCGATGCTACGAGTATTTTATTAAAAGAGAAATGACTCTAAAATGGGAGATAATTCGGATTAGAAGAAAATACGGGTCACCTATTTTTCACGAGGAATCCATATATGAAATTTCTAAATATTGGTATGCACGGTTCTTAAGTTATGCTATGCATAAGAAAGCGTGGCGTACGGACGAACGAACGAACAAACGGACAAGCCAGAAGCAAAATGACCCCTAACTTTTTCAAAGTTTGGGGCATAATCAGAAGACACATTATAAGCTACTCAAACGTTGGGCTCGACTGAAGATCAGTAGAACAGGATCATAGATACATGGAACGCGCTGCCTGAATCAGTAGTAACAGCACACCACTCTCACTGTACTTTTTCAAAAGCCGCATAAACAAACATTGGCTTACGCTCTCCTACATTTGTATATTAATCAGATATTTTGTCTGCCATGACCTTGATATTAGACTTAAATTGTGAAAGAGTTGCGAGTGTTTGAATTTGTGGGCCAAGTTCGTTCCATAGCTTTAAGTTGGATGGGAAGTAGAATTTTCATAAGAACAACGTCTAGAATTTGTGGGCCAAGTTCGTTCCATAGCTTTAAGTTAGTTGGGAAGTAGGAATTTTCATAAGAACAAAGTCTAGAATTTGTGGGCCAAGTTCGTTCCATAGCTTTAAAGGTGCATTATTGAGCTATCCGGAAAAAATGCATCCAAAAATAAATTGCATATAGCCGGTATTTTTCTTTAAAACAATACAAATGAATGCATTTTAAGCAAAAATGCGAACAATTATGATGACAGGTAAACGAGTTTGAGAGGGATTCCTTAACTAGGTTTCGAACACTAGTTAGATCTATTTTTAGTTCGTGACAAAAATAGAATCTCCATATATGACGTTATGCGACGTTCATTTTTGGCCTTGTTTGCTTAGGCCATGCCTGAATCGGAAAAAAATATGACGCTGAATACCATGCCATAAGTAACGACACTCAGAGACGATACTGTCGCCATGAATGTGTAAAGTGACAGATTTATTTTTAGAACAGAAATTCCGAACACATGTTCAGATCGAAGGGTAAACACGAATGAAAACGACCATTTTCACAAAGTTCTGAAGCTGTATTTGGCCCCAAAAGTGTACACATGACAAAGCAGTATGCATTGAAGTTAAAAACCAGAAAAAAAATTGAGACCCGGTAGCTCAATAATGCACCTTTAAGTTAGATGGAAAGTAGGAATTTTCATAAGAACAAAGTCTAGAATTTGTGGGCCAAGTTCGTTCCATAGCTTTAAAGGTGCATTATTGAGCTATCCGGAAAAAATGCTTCCAAAAATAAAATGCATATAGACGGTATTTTTCTTTAAAACAATACAAATGAATGCATTTTATGCAAAAAATGCGAACAATTATGATGACAGGTAAACGAGTTTGAGAGGGATTCCTTAACTAGGTTTCGAACACTAGTTAGATCTGTTTTTAGTTCGTGACAAAAATAGAATCTCCATATATGACGTTATGCGACGTTCATTTTTGGCCTTGTTTGCTTAGGCCATGCCTGAATCGGAAAAAAATATGACGCTGAATACCATGCCATAAGTAACGACACTCAGAGACGATACTGTCGCCATGAATGTGTAAAGTGACAGATTTATTTTTAGAACAGAAATTCCGAACACATGTTCAGATCGAAGGGTAAACACGAATGAAAACGACCATTTTCACAAAGTTCTGAAGCTGTATTTGGCCCCAAAAGTGTACACATGACAAAGCAGTATGCATTGAAGTTAAAAACCAGAAAAAAAATTGAGACCCGGTAGCTCAATAATGCACCTTTAAGTTAGATGGAAAGTAGGAATTTTCATAAAAACAAAGTCTAGAATTTGTGGGCCAAGTTCGTTCCATAGCTTTAAGTTAGATGGGAAGTAGGAATTTTCATAAGAACAAAGTCTAGAATTTGTGGGTCAAATTCGTTCCATAGCTTTAAGTTAGATGGGAAGTAGTAATTTTCATAAGAACAAAGTCTAGAATTCGTGGGCCAAGTTCGTTTCATAGCTTTAAGTTAGATGGGAAGTAGGAATTTTCATAAGAACAAAGTCTAGAATTTGTGGGCCAAGTTCGTTCCATAGCTTTAAGTTAGATGGGAAGTAGGAATTTTCATAAGAACAAAGTCTAGAATTTGTGGGCCAAGTTCGTTCCATAGCTTTAAGTAAGATGGGAAGTAGGAATTTTCATAAGAACAAAGTCTAAAATAAGGTATTTCAAAATTGTTCCTATTTCTCAGGCAATATGCACTAAAACCATTTACTCTATTTGGTAATAATAATGTTCTAGAAAGGTGTATCCTTTGGAACCAAGGAATACACCACAGAACTAGAAAATATGGATTGTACATAGACTAGCCAGATTGTACATAGACTAGGCCAGACTAGCTAGATTCGGCCATTTAGGCCTCATCAGTGACCCTCAAATATTTTCAAAATTCTACAATGGAATCAATGAGACCAAAAGAAAAGAAAATATAAGCTACACTATGATGTAGGGCAGGGAGACTTTTGTCGGCCGCCACACATTCCCAGACGCCAGCTGTAGTGACGTTAAACATGTTCTAGAAAGGTGCATACTTTGGAAGCAAGGAATACACCGCAGAACTGGAAAATATGGGTTGTACATGTTTTCTGGGCCGGACTAGCTAGTTTCGACCATTTAGGCCTCATCAGTGACCCTCAAATATTTTCAAAATTCAACAATGAAATCAATGATCCCAAAGGACATTAAAATATAAACTACACTATGATGTACGGCAGGGAGACTTTTGTCGGCCGCCACACATTCCCAGACACCAGCCGTAGTGACGTCAAATATGTCCTAGTAAGGTGTATCCTTTGGAAGCAAGGAATACACCGCAGGACTTGAAAATATGGATTGTACATGTTTTCTGGACCAGACCAGCTAGTTTCGGCCATTTAGGCCTCATCAGTGACCCTCAAATATTTTCAAAATTCAACGATGGAATCAATGATCCCAAAGGACAAGAAAATATAAACTACACTATGATGTAGGGCAGGGAGACTTTTTACGGCCGCTACACATTCCCAGACACCAGCTGTCTACTTAGTAAGATAGAGCATCGCCATTGACGATTTTGAACATTAAAACTAGTTTCCTACGTTTCCTTTTGTTCGCCAAGGTTTTCCAACCAGTTTCATAATAAAGAGAGCGTAACGAAGCAAACACTGGTAGACCAGTATTAAGATGTATTTGCTCAGTCCAGTGGTAAGTGAACTTGTCTTTGGTGCTAGAGGTCCCGGTAGCCCAATTCAGTGTTCATATCTGTCGGTGATAGCTCAGTTGTAAGTGCACTTGCCTAGGATGCTAGATGTACCGGTAGCTCATTGGCAGGTCGTTCTGTGGTTACTGCTTGCTTCTGCTGCTAGAGGGCCCGGTAGCTCAGTGGGTACTCCAGTGGCTTCTGATGCTAGAGGTCCCGGTAGGTCTGTGGTAACTGCATTTGCATCTGCTACTAGTTGGGGCATAACCAGAAGACACAGTTATAAGCTACTCAAAAGTTTGGCTCGACTGAAGATTAGTAAAACAGGATCGTAGATACATGGAACGCGCTGTCCGAATCAATAGTAACAGCACAGCATCTTCACTGTACTTTTTCAAAAGCCGCATAAACAAACACTGACTTACGCTCTCCTACGTTTGTATATTAATCAGCTGACATGATCTTAATGTGAAAGAGTTGGGAGTTTTCGAATTTGTGGGCCAAGTTCGTTCCATAGCTTTAAGTTAGATGCGAAGTAGGATTTTTCATAAAAACAAGGTATTTCAAAATCGTTCTTATTTCGCATGTTATAAGCACTAATACCATTTATTCTATTTGGTAATAAGTTTACCAGGCAAGATGGAGTATCGCCATTGACACTTTTGTACATTAAAACTAATTTGCTACGTTTCCTTTTGTTCGCCAAGGTTTTCCAACCAGTTTCACAATAAAGGGAGCGTAACGAAGTAAACACTGGCGTACGTGTAACACTTCGTGCTGAATTGAGTTGTATTTGCTCAGTTCAGTAGTTTTTGCTCTTCTGTTGGGTGATAGAGGTCCCGGTAGCTCAATTCAGTTGTAGGGCCGTTGTTAGCAAACTTGCCTCTAAAGCCACAGGTCCCTTTATCTCTATGCTCAGTGGCACGAGAGGTCATTGTTGGCTAGTGGTTAGCGCACTAACCTCTGAGTTAAGAGATCCCGGTAGCTCGGAGGTCATTGGAAGGTCCGCGGTTAGTGCTCTAGTCTTTGATGTTTAATGTAACTCTGTCAGTGGTTACTGCAGTTGCGTCTGATGCTAGAGGTCCCAGTAGCTCATTGGTTAATACAGTTGTGTCTGATGCTAGAGGTCCCGGTAGCTCAGTGGTAACTGCAGTTGCCTCCCTCTGATGCTAAAGGTCCGGGTACCTCAGTGGTTACTGTAGTTGTGTCTGATGCTAGAGGTCCCGGTAGCTCATTGGTTACCGCAGTTGTGTCTGATGCTAGAGGTCCCGGTAGCTCATTGGTTACTGTAGTTGTGTCTGATACTAGAGGTCCCAGTAGCTCATTGGTAACAGCAGTTGCGTTTGATGCTAGAGGTCCCAGTAGCTCATTGGTTACTGCAGTTGTGTCTGATGCTAGAGGTCCCAGTAGCTCAGTGGTTACTGTATTTGCGCCTGATACTAGAGGTCCAAGTAGCTCATTGGTTACTGCAGTCGCCTCTGATACTAGAGGTCCCGGTAGTTCATTGGTTACTGCAGTTGCGTCTGATGCTAGAGGTCCCAGTAGCTCATTGATTACTACAGTTGCGTCTGATACTAGAAGTCCCAGTAGCTCATTGGTTACTGCAGTCGCCTCTGATACTATAGGTCCCGGTAGCCCAGTGGTTACTACAGTTCTGTCTGATACAAGAGGTCCCAGTTGCTCATTGGTTACTGTAGTTGCATCTGATGCTACAGGTCCCAATAGCTCATTGGTTACTGTAGTTGCGTCTGATACTAGAGGTCCCAGTAGCTCATTGGTTACTGCAGTCGCCTCTGTTACTAGAGGTCCCGGTAGCTCAGTGGTTACTGCAGTTGCGTCTGATGCTAGAGGTCCCGGTAGCTCATTGGTTACTGAAGTTGCCTCTGATACTAGAGGTCCCAGTAGATCATTGGTTACTACAGTTGCCTCTGATGCCAGAGGTTCCGGTAGCTCAGTGGTTACTGCAGTTGCCTCTGATGCAAGACGTCCCAGTAGCTCAGTGGTTACTGCAGTTGCGTTTAATGCTAGAGGTCCCAATAGCTCTTTGGTTACTGCAATTGCCTCTGATGCTAGAGGTCCCGGTAGCTCAGTGGTTACTGCAGTTGCCTCATGCTAGAGGTCCGGTTAGCGCAGTGGTTCCTGCAGTTGCCTCTGAGGCTAGAGGTCCAGGTCGCTCAGTGGTTCCTGCAGTTGCCTCTGATGCTAGAGGTCCCGGTAGCTCAGTGGTTGCTGCACTTGCCATGATGCTAGAGGTCCCGGTAGCTCTTTGGCTACTGCAGTTACCTATGATGCTTCAGGTTGTTGTAGCTCATAGGTAGTTCGCACAGTAGTTACTGCAGATAAGCCCCCGCCCATAGGGGCTTGAAGAAATATATGGGCTGCATGATGCTTCCACGCAGAGCTGAATCCGGCCCGCACACTAGTACTGGTAAACCGCTTAGAGGATTTAAGCCTGTCCAGGAACAGCGGTGCGAGGCGGACCGTCCATGCTAATAAACCCTATTGGTTTCATTGGGCGACAGGGCTTGAGAAGTCATTTCATCTCAATGTCGGGTAAAAGTCCCACAAAATTGGAAGCAACGTCTCCAAAATGACCTTTACAGTGTTGACGGGGACGTTAAACCTCAAATCAAACAAACAAACAAAGTTACTGCAGTTGCCTCTGATGCTAGAGGTGCTCTGATGCTAGAGGTCCTGGTAGCCCAATGGTATAGTTCGCACAGTGGTGACTGCAGTTGGTCTGATGCTAGTAGTCAAGGCAATTTCATGGTCAGCTCTAGCTCAGCAGTTTTTGCACCGGCCTGTCGTTCTCGGGGTCCTGCATCGATCCCCTGAAAAAAATGTACTAAAAGTTCAGTGGTATTCGAATCGTGACGTCAGCATAAAGAAAGTCAAAAATCCTTTCAAATGTAGGCTTTCATCCTGCAAATCTGCCGATTTATGTAATGTGCAGCCGCGAGTAATGCTCCAATCTGCTAGAATAAATGACGAAAGAATGGCATTTTTGCTGAAAATATCATAAGTTTTCTGAAGAGCTCACGAGGAGATTCTTAAGACATAGCATTTCACAAGAGATATATACTTAAACCCTTCTATAACAATCGCTATAGTTATATTGTCACTCGGAGTTTTCTCTAAGGATTCCATTAGCGTTTATCAAAATTAAAACGTTCACAGTGCTTGTACTTCCAGATCAGTCTATTGCCTGATTCCAGGGGAGGCAACTCTTTCAAAAATAATTTGACTGCCTTATCAATAGGGTTCTACAATGAGCCCTCGTACCTTTATTTAAAGGAAAGCATTTGCTCCTCAGGAGTAAATTCTTTCCGTTAAGAGCAGGCCCCTTTTTCAGAGGGGCTTAGATTACAAGAAAGTCAACAGGAAGTCACAAAACTTGTCTCCCTTGCCAAAAATGTGGAAAAGATGACAGGGATATCAATTCTTCTTCACTGACAATGCCAAGGCCGCTGGCATCGATGCAATCAGACTTGTAGTCCTGAATGAACTCAGGAAACTGTAGAAGCGGCGATATATAGATTTTAAAGAACCTTTCCGCCGGACACGTAGCGTCCGAGCAACGTGGCATCAACATCGATACAACGTCATGACGTAACATCGACTTCGATACGACGTTCCGTATTTACGCTTCTGCAAAAAAGGACCAGACCTCCTGCGCCAACAGGTTCTCCTTCCGACCCCCAGGTATTTTCCTATATAATTTACCTCTGATTACTGGTCTCTCCATCCTCCAGTCAGGGGTCATAATAATTAATATTTTTTCTGGCCAAATTCCCTCTGTAAATAGACAAAATGAAACGGGGTCATAAATTCCGTCGACAAAGGAATCTAAAGTGCGTAAGCAAAAATTCATAGAAATCGCGTCTCACATAAAACACACACTAAAACAAGGCTTTAAAGCGACTTGACCTAGTGACCTAATTTTTAATCTGACATTATCCATATTCAAGATATCATCAAGACAATCATTTTGGTATAGTTTCATGACGACTTAAGAAAAACTGTGGTCACTAGAGGGTGAATATGGTTTTAAAGTAGCTTGAACAAGTGACCTATCTCTATCCGAGATTCATATTCGCACTTGACCTACATAATTATGATTAAGACAAAAACTCTTGCATAGCGTCATGAAGATTGAAGCAAAACTGTGGTCTCTAGAGGATGAACAAGGTTTTAATTTGACCAAGTGACTAAGATTTTTATTTGACACAATATTTAGTCCTGGCCTAGTTTTTGACCCAGCACGACCTTTATTGGAACTTGACCGAAATATCATCAAGAAACATATTCTGCTAAAGTTGCATGAAGACTGGATCAAAACTGTGTCCAATGGAGGGTGAATAAAGTTTTAACGCAATTTGACCTAGTGACCTGGTTTTTAATTTGACATGATCCAACTTCAGACTTGACCAAGTTATCATCAAACCAAACATTCCGGTTACTGAATATTGAAGCAAAACTGCGGCCTGTAGGGGTGAACAAGGTAAATGATGACAACAGATGAAGGGTATACGAAGGCCGACGCACATAGGAAAGACACAGGGTGATCACAATAGCTCCTCTTCAGCACTTCGTTCATTCCGCACCTAATTATATTTCAGTTTCAGGAAGATCCGGTTAAACCTAAAGAACTCTTGGTGATGACAAGGTCCAAAATAGACATTTTCAGCAAAGAATGAGACATATCTCTTTAAGTAATAGGCCAACATTGTTAGTTTTCATACATTTGAGCTTTTATTCCTATTCGAGCTATTACTAATATGTAAGTTTCAGGAAGATCCGACCAATGCTTAGGGACTTATGGTTATGACAAATGTCCAAAATAGATATTTTAAGCAATAAAAGGGGCGTAACTCTATGATAGACAAACCGCCCTCGCCATAAGCTGTTATCCGCAACCTACTTAGGTGATAATGTTAACGCTAAATGACGTATGGTGATGACAAGGTCCAAAATGGGCATTTTCAGCGATCAAAAGAAATCTATGACAGACAGACCAACCTCGGCAGTTTTCGAACTCATCCAAGCTGTTATCCCCAACCTACTTATGCGATAGTTTCAGAAAGGTCCTATTAAGTTAAAGGACTTATGGCGATGACAAGTCCCAAAATAGTCATTTTCAGAAATCAAAGGACATACATCTAAGATAGACAGGTCACCCTCGCCGGTTTTCGAACTCTTTAAAGCTGTTATTCCCAACCTACTTTCATGCTAGTTTCAGGAAGATCTGAAAAAATCTTAATGGCTTATGGTGATGAAAAGGTCAAAAATAGACATTGTCAGCAATCATAAGGGCAAACAAACAGCAAACATCGTCAGTTTTCGAACTCACCCGGATTCCATTAAAGCTAAAGAACATGGTGGGTTTAAAATAGACATTTTATAGCAATCATAGGGACATAACTCTAAGATGGATAGGCCGACCTCGCCAGTTTTCGAACCATCCAAGCTGTTTATATATGTAAGTTTCAGGAAGAGCCGATAAAGCTTAAGGACTTATGATGATGACAAGGTCCAGAATAGGCATTTTTCAACAATCAAAGGGACACTCTATGACAAACAGGCCAACTTCGTCAGTTTTCGAACTCTTTAAAGTTGTTATCCCCCAATCTACTTACATGTTAGTTTCAGGAAGATCCGATTAAAGCTAAAGGACTTATGGTGATGCCAAGGCCCAAAAGTGGCATGTTCAGAAATCAAATGGCCATAACTCTATGATAGACAGGTCCTCGCCAGTTTTCGAACTCATTGAAGCTGTTATCCCCAACCTACTTATATGTTAGCTTCAGGAAGATCCTATTGAAGCTAAAGGAAGCAAGTTTCAAGATATGATCAAAACTGAAGGGGCTACGATGGTGACAAGGTCTAAAATAGCCATGTTCAGCAATCAAGGTGACATAACTCATTTAAAGGCGTATTTCGCCAGTTGTCAAGCTCATGTTAGCGTTTACCCTAAGTCAACTTATATATAAGTTTCAGAAAGCTCCAATCAAAACTGAAGGGGCTACGGTGGTGACAAGGTCAAAATAGGAGTAGTATACCCGCCTTTTTGACATAAATGACGTAACAAGATGGTTGCAATATAAGGAAGTCGGCTGACCCTCGATGACCTCGCGGGGGTCGCCGGATGACCCTCCATCGGGTTTGAGACCACGATTGCCGCCATTTCTGACCCTCGCGCGGGGTCGCCCGATGACCTTTTTAAAGCTGTTGCCTTGGCAGCCTTTGAACCTTACCAGTATGCGGTCGGTTTCAGCTCTGCGCAGCACCATCTATTTCTTCAAGCCCCTTTGAGCGGGGGCGGCTGAAGTTTTAAATAGAAATGATGGTGACCATCGGAATTCATGAAAGTCAATTTAGCGTTTATTTACCTGGGTAAGTGCCGAAAAACAATTAATGCGAGCTAATTTTAACGACCCATAACGCGATAAAACTGACCTAAACCCATTTAAGTCGAATGAGTTCCTCCTTCTTAGACGAGTGAAGACAATTCAAAGTGCGACATGGGGCGAATGTTTTTCTCATTAATTTTCAAAATATATTAACCCATCAACAACAGAGAGAATTTTCCGTCTTGCTGTAGTATTTAGACAATGGCGATGTATATAAATAAACTAGTCGAAGTAAGAAAAAAACAGCGTATAAATCTATATGCCATTTTGGCTTAAAATGGTGCCGAATTTAATGGCTTAGTGCGAATGTTTTCCTCATTAGTGATCATAAATGGTCGAACCCATATACGACAATGGAATCTTCCGCCTAATAAGTATGGAGTGTTCCATTTTCCGATAGTTAGTTGTAAGGGAGGTGAAGACTGCCTAGATCGGTCTGAAAGGTCATCTAGGGTCAGCCGACATATTAAACGAAGAGTTTAGCCAATTTTCAATCATTTCGTGACGAGGCAGCAAGGAGAGTAGGCAAAATAATGCGAGTTATTTACTGGATACCTGTATTTTATTGTCGTCTGCTAAATATTTTGGCATTTAATTTAATCAAAAGAAGAAGGACTCTAGCTTCATCGCTTCTATCCGGTTCCATATTGCTCGGATCGAAGTTGACGCCTTCGCGGAATATGGGTTGATAGGAAGTACACGTACTAGTACGTTAGCCCCTGAAGTACGAGTCTTGGTTACCCCGAAGCGCTATTCTTAAAGAAGAAAGATACCCGAAACGGATGTGAAGCGTCATTGGTCGGCGACACCGTGCCCTAGGACGTGACGCTACCTTCCCGTGGTCTCGGGCGTTTCTTTAAAACGCGTCACCCACTCTCCACAAAGGTCACCCGGCGACCCGGCGACCCCGCGCCAGGTGATCGAGGGTCAGAAATGGCGGCCATCTTGGTCTCAAACCCCATGGAGGGTCATCCGGCGACCCCGCGAGGTCATCGAGGGTCAACCGACTTCCTTATATGGCAACCATCATATGACGTCATTTACGTCAAAGAGGCGGGTATACTACTAATAGGCATTTTCAGCAATTAAGGGGACATAACTCTATGATTAATGGGCCGACTTCGCCAGTTTTTGAACTTGTCCGAGCTTATACCCCAAGCGTCTAAAAAAGATCTTATTCAAACTGAAGGCGATATGGTGCTGACAACGATTTTGCCATTGTTAATCTATGGGACCTTGTGGTTACCATAGCAGCCAATGTTTTTATTCGATTTCGATAAAAAGCTTATGTCGTCAATCCCGCACATCGACTACTGTACTATAACCTCCCCTAGAGCCTTTGGCCTAGGTGAGCAAAAGCAAAAAGCCAAAAAAAAAAAAAAAAAACAAAGTTCAGAAGATATTGATTGATTGTTTTTGATTTAACGACACGTCAGCCCTTGTGGGTCATTTTGTGTCGTCTCACAGAGAAAGGAAGAAAAGAGATAGAAGAGATATTAGATGAGATGAAAGTGAGGGACAGAGAAGAAGGAGAAAATGAATGGAAGCGTAGACACAGAAGAAAAAACACCCTCTACCCTTACCTGCTACAAGGACAGGAGGCCTTGTCCACCTGTACGCCAATATCAGCTGGACGCCCCAGTGACGCAAGATACATATCACCTTTGCCACACCCAACCACCCCACTCAGAAGATATTAGCAAATAAGAAACAGCATTCCTTACAGTCGCAATAAAAGAACAATCGATACACAGCTTTTGGGCCCCCGGCCATCGGGTATGGAAAGCCATGGCTGTCTTAAGGTCTGTATGTGCAAGTTGGTAGACGCAGTGGTCAATATATTTGATCAAATGCATATTTTACTGGATCAGATTTGTAAATCATTCAGTGGTGGAGTCAAACAACAAACTACTGTGTGCATTGGTTATGATATTTGGTCGGCGTAGCATATTACCCAATGAACTGCATATAGCAGTTGATGGTGGTGCCATAATACTGGATTCAGCGGATAAATTACTGCGTGTACAAACTATGATATTTGGTTTAAACAGTATTAGACTCATTCACCATTGCACTCAGTGCAATAAATATAACAGTTGGTAAATTTTTAAGCTGGTATACGTAAAGGTCAGACTATATTATTCGATTAATATTTTACTGGGTTAAATGTATACATTATTGGGTAGTGGCGTCATAGTATTTGATGGAGCCAACATAATGGTGTATAGACTGTTTACAATATTTGGTCAGTTTTGCATTTTATTTGATCCAACACATAAAACACTTGGTGTTGGTATCATAGTATTGGATGCATTTGTCATAAAACCGAGTAAAGTGTATACAGGGATTGGTTCGAAGGGCACTTTATTTGGTCAAAACATTTAATTTGACAGGTGTGATATGAATATTACTAGGTGCAAGCAACATATTAATATGTGCATTGATTATAATAATTGGTCAGCAACAATTTTTTTATCAAATGCATACATCAATGGCTGTTGATGCCATGATACTAGTCCCATCAGGCAAACTATTTTGTGTTATAATAATAGTATTTGATTTAAATACAAAGTATTTGATTCATTTGTCATACCCTTCAGTGTAGTGACTATAATATTGGATTAGAAGAGCAGTTTATTTGGTGGTAAAATATATCATTGTATATGCTCACCATATTATTGGATTGTTTCAGCATAATAGTCAATGTTAAAGTCATAATATTTGGTCGTTTTGTCATAGCACTAGCAGCAGCGCTCTTGATAAAGCCGGGTCGGACTAAAACCCGGAACCGCAACGGTTTCTGGTCAACTCGTACCCGAGTCAGCTCGTATCCACACACATAATTGATGATTTGTTTAGTGAACGGACAGACGGACGGACAGACAGCAAACGGGCGGGTGGAGATGAATGAATGATGAATGAATGAATGAATGAATGAATAAATGCTAGATAGATAGATAAATAGATAGATAGATAAATAAATAGATAGATAGATGGTCGGGCGGAGGGACTGACGGACGGACGGACAAATGAACGGATGGACGACAGAGAGAGAGCGAGAGAATGGTTAAATGGATATTATTTTGGTTATTACTTTTGATTTAATTAGCACTTTGGCTAAACACAACACCTTATTTCTGCTCAAAAACATAGATTGTGGGTACTCGTTAGAACCGCCTCACTGAGGCGGTTCTAACGAGTACCCACAATCAATGTTACTGAGGCGCTTCTAACGAGTATCCACAAACTATGTTTTGAGCAGAAATACGAAAAGGAGCCGATTTTTTTATCTGAAAATTTTCATTTTTTGGCGGTAAACTTTTCAATATAGTTGAATAGGCCTGTTTTCATAATGAATCTTACAGATCCCGACCCATAAACCATATATATTCTTGTTCCTTATGATAAGACACATTAAGTGACACAAGCCTGGTGGTCCCCGGGTGCCCAGGCCCACGCCTCAACCCTTTACTCCATTAAAAAGCCATATATCTCAGAAACCGTTCAGATCCCCACCCGAAACCATATATATTCTTGTTCCTTATGATAAGATGCATTCAGCAACACCCGCCTGGGGGTCCCCCGGGCCATGCCTGGGCCCTGCCTCACCGCTACACTTCATAAAAGGCCTTATATCTCAGAACTCTTAAAGAGTCCCACCCGTAAACCATATATATTCTTGTTCCTTATGATATTAAAGACACATTGAGCGACACCAGCCTGGTGGTCCCCCGGGATGCGCCGGGCCATGCATCTCCCCTTTATTTCATTAAAAGCCATATATTTTAGAAACCGTTGAGATCCCCACCCCTAAACCATATATATTCGTATTCCTTATGATAAGACTCATTCAGTCACACTAACCTGGGGGTCTCTTTGTGCTGGGACAATGTGCTGGGCAATGTCCCGCCCCTCCACTTCATAAAAGGCCATATATCTCAGAAGCCGTTCAAATAATCCCCACCCCATAATCATATACATTCTTGTTCCTTGACACATTCAGTCTTACCAACTTGGGCGGGGGTGGGGTGGGGGATATGTAGGGACCATACCTCTCCCCTCCACTTCATAAAAGGGTCTCATATCTCAGAAACCATACAGATCCCACCCCTCCCACCCCATAACCATGTATGTTTTTTTACCCTTATGATAAAACACATTCATTGACAACACTCTTGGGCTTTCTTGGATCCCCCGGGACCATGCCCCAACCCTCCACTGCTTAAAATGCCTTATATCTCAGGAACCATACAGATCCCCACCTCTAAACCATATATAGTATTTTTCAAAATATGATAAAGACGCATTTAGAGATACCAATAAAGGCTCCAATGGGTCCATGCCCCAACCCCTCTAATGCATAAAAGGCCTAATATTTCAGATACAGTCCACATGGGTGCTCATTTGGGTATGGGGTGGGGTGGGGGTGGGTTAGGGGTGGAGGGCTCGTTTGGAAGACATTATAATTGGTAGATTAAAATCATACCATGTCCTGCTATAGTGCATTTGAAAACTACCAGTTATCGTTAGAGCAATATTCTATCTACATAGAATGTTTCTCCATTCCCCTTTGACATAACTCTGATGCTCCAGGTAAACAAAGCCGTGTAATCTGTACCCTGGTAAGTCCACTTCATATAGGGAAAAGTGGGGTCGCAGGGGTATACATTATTTTTTTCTTATTTGCAGAACATACTTTGTTAGCATAAAAAGATTGTGAGTACTCGTTAAAACCGTCTGAATTCGGCGATTCTAATGAGTTTTATAATATATGTGCAGTACTCGTTTTAACCGCCAAACTGAGGCGATTCTAACGAGCACCTACAATCTAGGCTTTGGCACGGTTCAAACGAGTACCGTCAGTCTATGTGTTTTGGATCACCATGAGGTGATTCAAACTAGTACCAACCTTCTAAGCAAGTAGAAAAATGTCTGCTCCAAAAATACATTGAGGGTACTCGTTAGAATAGATTGTATGTACTCGTTAGAACCGCATCATTGAAATGGTTCAATTGTGTACCACAGATAGACAGTGAGGTCTGACAAGTACCTACAATCTGTGTTTTGAGGCGGTTCTAACGAGAACCCGGAATATACATGTATGTTCTGGAGCAGAAATAAACACACTTTCAAACGATACCTCCTCTGAAGCCACTGGGTCGATTGGGACCACATTTCATCTGTAGTATCCTTGATTGAAAATTTATTGGGGGAAGGGGGGGGGGGGTGTTTATAATGGGTAAATTCGAAAAATGGCATTTGGTGCCAATCCATTGCAGATATTTTGACAAAACTTTTACAGAAATGTTCCTTGGATAGTCATCTACCTGATGTATGATTTTTGTGCCCACCTCTCATTTTGATTAGTTGCCATGGCGATGGACAGGCTTAAAACTGAAAAAAATATTCAAAAATCAACTCCTCGGAAGCCATATTGTATTTAAGGCTGATACTGTGCAGAAAGATTCTTTGTATAAGCTTCTACAAAATTTTTGTTTTTATTGCCATTGCTCAAGAACCTTGGAAAAATTGAAAAATGGCATTCGTTGCAGATATTTTGATTAAACTTTTACAGAAAGGTTCCTTGAATAGTGCTCTCTAGACAAGTGACTTATGTGTCAACCACTCAATTTGATAGCTTGTCATGGCAACTAAAAGTCTTAAAATATTCCATTTTGGTGACCCAGTGATAACTCCTGGGATAGATCCTACAGAAGAGATGGATGCACAGACAACTGTAATATCATTTACGGCTGACCGGTTTCATAAAAGTAATCTTCAAAGCCTGAGTAAGTAATTATAAGGGAAGTTTTAACGTGCCGGTGTGTGTGTGTGTGTGGGGGGGGGGGGGGGGTCACGTTACGTTAATTCCGTGACGTGTATATACTGAATAACAATGCGTAGGGATAAAGAGTTTTTCTTTCTCTTTCCTTCTAACGACACTTTCTGTTTTCATTTGATAAAAAGGGGCGACATTGGACATTGTGTATTTTGGCTCCCTATTCGAGCAGTCCGCAATATAGCCATAACTTTTGCATGAATAACGTAAATGACATTTGTGATGTGCGTGATATCATTTACGTTAAAATCTTGTTTTTTTTTTTTTTTTTTTTTTTTTTTTGGTTTTGTTTTTTTTACTAAGGAACCATCTACGATATATTTGCACTGCCCACATCTAGTTTACCTGCATTTGCTTACAGCAAATGCTTCAGGTTTTGTTTATGTCCCCAACTTCGGAGAAGTTGACGGGGCATATTGGTTTGGTCCTGTCCGTCCGTCCACCCGTCCTTCCGCCCGTCCGAAACATTATAATGGCTTGAGCTAATATCTTGAAATTTCATATTTGGGATGAGCATGAAAACAATGGTCCCGATTTTTTTTTCTTTTTCATCATACTTGACTTTGCCATTATAACAATAGGAAAACAGTGTCAACAAAATATCAGGTGAACGGCTTGAGTTAGGGTCCTGATATTTGGCAGAGAGTTTGGGATCAATGTGTAGATGACCTGATTAACTTTTGACGAGAGACCGTAGAAAATGTACTGAGTTATACCTCCTTTTTCGACAGAGTGCATCCAGAGCTTGCCGTCAGCACATCTCTTCTTTATGGCTATCCTCCAAAACGGTTACGAGCTGCTGCTCTCGGAAAAAGGCTGCAGAAAGGAGAAGAGTGCCATGCAGCAATTTTTGCGCTACTGGTACGTAATTGAGGACTAAGAAGAAACCGGTGTTTGTGGACCATACACTGGATTGAGCGATGTCGGCTGTTTGGCCACTTCCACACACCCTTCCAAGAGCTTGAGAGGGAGTTTTTGTTTTATTTTGTTTTGATGGAGGTTTTACGTCCCCGTCAACACATGTTTAGGTCATTTTGGAGACGCTGCTTCTCTCCTCCGCGGAACTTTTACCCGACTTTGGGATGAAATTACATTCCAAGCGCTACCGTCCGCTGAAACAAAAGTGTAGTTTTGTTAATAGACGGCCTGACACGCACAACTTTAGCTGGGCTGGCTTTGACCTGCTAAGAAGTATTACCAGTATCAAGTTTTCGGTCGGCTTCAGCTCTGCCGGTCAGGAAACAATTTGCAACCCCATCTTTTTCTAAAGCCCCGATGAGTGTGGGCCTAATGGTGATTATATGGGTTACATCAGTATAAGTCGACATAGGGGCAACAGGAGTCTTCACATTCCCATTCGACGTTTTTTGGTGTCAATCTTGTTAGGCCCCCGATCACCGAGGCTTTAGAAATAGTTTTGGATGCAGATTACTTTCTGGCAGAGCTGAATCTGACCGAAAACTTGATACTGGTAATACCACTTAGAAGGTCTAAGCCCGTTCAGCTGTGCGAGTCGGTTGTCCAACAACAAAAACTCAACTTTTTGACACTACTGTCATACTTCATACACGCCCACTATCACACTGTATACTACTGTTCTACTTCATACACGCCCACTATCGGACTGTACGCATCTGTTCTACTACATACACGCCCATTACCAGACTGTACACTACTTTTTTACTACATACACGCCCACTATCAGACTGTACACTATTCTACTACATACACGCCCACTATCAGACTGTACACTACTGTCCTACTACATACACGCCCAATATCAGACTGTACACTACTGTTCTACTACATACACGCCCACTATCAGACTGTTCCTACTGTTCTACTACATACACGCCCACTATCACCCTGTATACTACTGTTCTACTACAAACACGCTCACTATCAGACTGTACACTACTGTTCTACTACATACACGCCCACTATAAGGCTGTTCACTACTGTTCTACTACATACACGCCCACTATCACCCTGTATACTACTGTTCTACTAAATACATGCCCACTATCAGACTGTACACTACTGTTGTACTACATACACGCCCACTACCAGACTGTACACTACGGTTCTACTACATATACACCCACTATCAGACTGTTTACTACTGTTCTACTTCATACACGCCATCTACCAGACTGTACACTACTATCCTACTACACACACGCAAACTATCAGTCTGTACACTACT